>JBBPBR010001864.1:0-17720 GCA_037974775.1 Cicer pinnatifidum | reverse complement strand
AAACCTATTGGATGCACAAGATTGGTTAAAAACCCTAATTGAACAAGAATATGCCTAAGGAGGACGAAAATGACCTAAATGTTAATCCAATGACACAAATGAACTTATTGGATGCACAAGATTGGTTAAAAACCCTAATTGGACAAGAATAAGCCTAGGGAGGACGAAAAAGACCAAATTGATCATCCAATGACACAAACAAACCTATTGGATGCACAAGATTGGTTAAAAACCCTAATTGAACAAGAATATGCCTAAGGAGGACGAAAATGACCTAAATGTTAATCGAATGACACAAATGAACTTATTGGATGCACAAGATTGGTTAAAAACCCTAATTGGACAAGAATAAGCCTAGGGAGGACGAAAATGACCAAATTGATCATCCAATGACACAAAGAAACCTATTGGATGCACAAGATTGGTTAAAAACCCTAATTGAACAAGAATATGCCTAAGGAGGACGAAAATGACCTAAATGTTAATCCAATGACACAAATGAACTTATTGGATGCACAAGATTGGTTAAAAACCCTAATTGGACAAGAATAAGCCTAGGGAGGATCAAATTGACCTAATTGAATATTCAATGACACAAACACACCTATTGGATGCACAAGATTGGTTAAAAACCCTAATTGGACAAGAATATGCCTAGGGAGGACGAAAATGACCTAAATGTTAATCCAATGACACAAATGAACTTATTGGATGCACAAGATTGGTTAAAAACCCTAATTGGACAAGAATATGCCTAGAGAGGACGAAAATGACCTAAATGTTAATCCAATGACACAAATGAACTTATTGGATGCACAAGATTGGTTAAAAACCCTAATTGGACAAGAATAAGCCTAGGGAGGACGAAAATGACCTAATTGATCATCCAATGACACAAACACACCTATTGGATGCACAAGATTGGTTAAAAACCCTAATTGGACAAGAATAAGCCTAGGGAGGAAGAAAATGACCTAATTGATCATCCAATGACACAAACACACCTATTGGATGCACAAGATTGGTTAAAAACCCTAGTTGGACAAGAATATGCCTAGGGAGGAGGAAAATGACCTAAATATTAATTCAATGACATAAACAAAGTTATTGGATGCACAAGATTGGTTAAAAACCCTAATTGGACAAGAATAAGCCTTGGGAGGACGAAAATGACCTAATTGATCATCCAATGAAACAAACACACTTATTGGAAGCACAAGATTGGTTAAAAACCCTAATTGGACAAGAATAAGCCTAGGGAGGACGAAAATGACCTAATTGATCATCCAATGACACAAACACACCTATTGGATGCACAAGATTGGTTAAAAACCATAATTGGACAAGAATAAGCCTAGGGACGACGAAAATGACCTAATTGATCATCCATTGCCACAAACACACCTATTGGATGCACAAGATTGGTTAAAAACCCTAATTGGACAAGAATATGCCTAGGGAGGACGAAAATGACCTAATTGATCATCCAATGACACAAACACACCTATTGGATGCACAAGATTGGTTAAAAACCCTAATTGGACAAGAATATGCCTAGGGAAGACGAATATGACCTAAATGTTAATCCAGTAACACAAATGAACTTATTGGATGCACAAGATTGGTTAAAAACCCTAATTGGACAAGAATAAGCCTAGGGAGAACGAAAATGACCTAAATGTTAATCCAATGACACAACTCAACTTATTGGAAGCACAAGATTGGTTAAAAACCCTAATTGGACAAGAATAAGCCTAGGGAGGACGAAAATAACCTAATTGATCATCCAATGACACAAACACACCTATTGGATGCACAAGATTGGTTAAAAACCCTAATTGGACAAGAATATGCCTAGGGAGGACGAAAATGACCTAATTGATCATCCAATGACACAAATGAACATGTTGGATGCACAAGATTAGTTAAAAACCCTAATTGGACAAGAATAAGCCTAGGGAGGACGAAAATAACCTAATTGATCATCCAATGACACAAACACACCTATTGGATGCACAAGATTGGTCTAAAACTCTAATTGGACAAGAATATCCCTAGGGAGGACGAAAATTACCTAAATGTTAATCCAATGACACAAATGAACTTATTGGATGCACAAGATTGGTTAAAAACCCTAATTGGACAAGAATAAGCCTAGGGAGGACGAAAATGACCTAATTGATCATCCAATGACACAAACACACCTATTGGATGCACAAGATTGGTTAAAAACCCTAATTGGACAAGAATATGCCTAGGGAGGACGAAAATGACCTAAATGTTAATCCAATGACACAAATGAACTTATTGGATGCACAAGATTGGTTAAAAACCCTAATTGGACAAGAATAAGCCTAGGAAGGACGAAAATGACCTAATTGATCATCCAATGACACAAACATACCTGTTGGAAGCACAAGATTGGTTAAAAACCCTAGTTGGACAAGAATATGCCTAGGGAGGACGAAAATGACATAATTGATCATCCAATGACACAAATGAACTTATTGGATGCACAAGATTGGTTAAAAACCCTAATTGGACAAGAATAAGCCTAGGGAGGACGAAAATGACCTAATTGATCATCCAATGACACAAACACACCTATTGGATGCACAAGATTGGTCAAAAACCCTAATTGGACAAGAATATGCCTAGGGAGGACGAAAATGACCTAAATATTAATTCATTGACACAAACAAAGTTATTGGATGCACAAGATTGGCTAAAATCCCTAATTGGACAAGAATAAGCCTAGGGAGGACGAAAATGACCTAATTGATCATCCAATGACACAAACACACCTATTGGAAGCACAAGATTGGTTAAAAAAACCTAATTGGACAAGAATATGCCTAGGGAGGACGAAAATGACCTAAATGTTAATTCAAGGACACAAATGAACTTATTGGATGCACAAGATTGGTTAAAAACCCTAATTGGACAAGAATATGCCTAGGGAGGACGAAAATGACCTAAATGTTAATCCAATGACACAAATGAACTTATTGGATGCACAAGATTGGTTAAAAACCCTAATTGGACAAGAATAAGCCTAGAGAGGACGAAAATGACCTAAATGCTAATCCAATGACACAACTCAACTTATTGGATGCACAAGATTGGTTAAAAACCCTAATTGGGCAAGAATAAGCCTAGGGAGGACGAAAATGACCTAATTGATCATCCAATGACACAAACACACCTATTTGATGCACAAGATTGGTTAAAAACCCTAATTGGACAAGAATAAGCCTAGGGAGGACGAAAATGACATAAATGTTAATCCAATGACACAACTCAACTTATTGGATGGACTAGATTGGTTAAAAACCCTAATTGGACAAGAATATGCCTAGGGAGGACGAAAATGACCTAAATGTTAATCCAATGACACAAATGAACTTATTGGATGCACAAGATTGGTTAAAAACCCTAATTGGACAAGAATAAGCCTAGGGAGGACGAAAATGACCTTAATGTTCATCCAATGACACAAATGAACTTATTGGATGCACAAGATTGGTTAAAAACCCTAATTGGACAAGAATATGCCTAGGGAGGACGAAAATGACCTAAATGTTAATCCAATGACACAAATGAACTTATTGGATGCACAAGATTGGTTAAAAACCCTAATTGGACAAGAATAAGCCTAGGGAGGACGAAAATGACCTAAATGTTAATCCAATGACACAACTCAACTTATTGGATGCACAAGGTTGGTTAAAAACCCTAATTGGACAAGAATAAGCCTTTGGAGGACGAAAATGACCTAATTGATCATCCAATGACACAAACACACCTATTGGATGCACAAGATTGGTTAAAAACCCTAATTGGACAAGAATAAGCCTAGGGAGGACGAAAATGACCTAAATGTTAATCCAATGACACAAATGAACCTATTGGATGCACAAGATTGGTTAAAAACCCTAATTGGACAAGAATAAGCCTAGGGAGGAAGAAAATGACCTAATTGATCATCTAATGACACAAACACACCTATTGGATGCACAAGATTGGTTACAAACCCTAATTGAACAAGAATATGCCTAAGGAGGACGAAAATGACCTAAATGTTAATCCAATGACACAAATGAACTTATTGGATGCACAAGATTGGTTAAAAACCCTAATTGGACAAGAATAAGCCTAGGGAGGATCAAAATGACGTAATTGATCATCCAATGACACAAACACACCTATTGGATGCACAAGATTGGTTAAAAACCCTAATTGGACAAGAATAAACCCAAGGAGGACGAAAATGACCAAATTGATCATCCAATGACACAAACAAACCTATTGGATGCACAAGATTTGTTAAAAACCCTAATTGAACAAGAATAAGCCTAGGGAGGACGAAAATGACCTAATTGATCATCCAATTACACAAACACACCTATTGGATGCACAAGATTGGTTAAAAACCTTAATTGGACAAGAATAAGCCTAGGGAGGAAGAAAATGACCTAATTGATCATCCAATGACACAAACACACCTATTGGATGCCAAAGATTGGTTAAAAACCCTAATTGAACAAGAATATGCCTAAGGACGACGAAAATGACCTAAATGTTAATCCAATGACACAAATGAACTTATTGGATGCACAAGATTGGTTAAAAACCCTAATTGGACAAGAATAAGCCAAGGGAGGACGAAAATGACCTAATTGATCATCCAATGACACAAACACACCTATTGGATGCACAAGATTGGTTAAAAACCCTAATTGGACAAGAATAAGCCTAGGGAGGAAGAAAATGACCTAATTGATCATCCAATGACACAAACAAACCTATTGGATGCACAAGATTGGTTAAAAACCCTAATTGGTCGAGAATATGCTTCGGGAGGACGAAAATGACCTAATTGATCATCCAATGACCCAAACAAACCTATTGGATGCACAAGACTAGTTAAAAACCCTAATTGGACAAGAATAAGCCTAGGGAGGACTAAGATGACCTAATTGATCATCCAATGACACAAACACACCTATTGGATGCACAAGATTGGTTAAAAACCCTAATTGGACAAGCATAAGCCTAGGGAGGACGAAAATGACCTAATTGATCATCCAATGACACAAACACACCTATTGGATGCACAAGATTGGTTAAAAACCCTAATTGGTCGAGAATAAGCTTCGGGAGGACGAAAATGACCTAATTGATCATCCAATGACACAAACACACCTATTGGATGCACAAGATTGGTTAAAAACCCTAATTGGATAAGAATAAGCCTAGGGAGGACGAAAATGACCTAATTGACCATCCAATGACACAAACACACCTATTGGATGCTCAAGATTGGTTAAAAACCCTAATTGGACAAGAATATGCCTAGGGAGGACGAAAATGACCTAAATGTTAATCCAATGACACAAATGAACTTATTGGATGCACAAGATTGGTTAAAAACCCTAATTGGACAAGAATAAGCCTAGGGAGGATCAAAATGACGTAATTGATCATCCAATTACACAAACACACCCATTGGATGCACAAGATTGGTTAACAACCCTAATTGGACAAGAGTAAGCCTATGGAGGATCAAAATGACGTAATTGATCATCCCATGACACAAACACACCTATTGGATGCACAAGATTGGTTAAAATCCCTAATTGAACAAGAATATGCCTAAGGAGGACGAAAATGACCTAAATGTTAATCCAATGACACAAATGAACTTATTGGATGCACAAGATCGATTAAAAACCCAAATTGGACAAGAATAAGCCTAGGGAGGACGAAAATGACCTAATTGATCATCCAATGACACAAACACACCTATTGGATGCACAAGATTGGTTAAAAACCCTAATTGAACAAGAATATGCTTAAGGAGGACGAAAATGACCTAAATGTTAATCCAATGACACAAATGAACTTATTGGATGCACAAGATTGGTTAAAAACCCTAATTGGACAAGAATAAGCCTAGGGAGGATCAAATTGACCTAATTGAATATTCAATGACACAAACACACCTATTGGATGCACAAGATTGGTTAAAAACCCTAATTGGACAAGGATAAGCCTAGGGAGGATCAAAATGACCTAATTGAATATTCAATGACACAAACACACCTATTGGATGCACAAGATTGGTTAAAAACCCTAATTGGACAAGAATATGCCTAGGGAGGACGAAAATGACCTAAATGTTAATCCAATGACACAAATGAACTTATTGGATGCACAAGATTGGTTAAAAACCCTAATTGGACAAGAATAAGCCTAGGGAGGATCAAAATGACCTAATTGAATATCCAATGACACAAACACACCTACTGGATGCACAAGATTGGTTAAAAACCCTAATTGGACAAGAATATTCCTAGGGAGGACGAAAATGACCTAAATGTTAATCCAATGACACAAATGAACTTATTGGATGCACAAGATTGGTTATAAACCCTAATTGGACAAGAATAAGCCTAGGGAGGATCAAAATGACATAATTGATCATCCAATGACACAAACACACCCATTGGATGCACAAGATTGGTTAAAAACCCTAATTGGACAAGAATAAGCCTATGGAGGATCAAAATGACGTAATTGATCATTCAATGACACAAACACACCTATTGGATTCACAAGATTGGTTAAAAACCCTAATTGGACAAGAATAAGCCTAGGGAGGACGAAAATGACCAAATTGATCATCCAATGACACAAACAAACCTATTGGATGCACAAGATTGGTTAAAAACCCTAATTGAACAAGAATAAGCCAAGGGAGGACGAAAATGACCTAATTGATCATCCAATGACACAAACACACCTATTGGATGCACAAGATTGGTTAAAAACTCTAATTGGACAAGAATAAGCCTAGGGAGGAAGAAAATGACCTAATTGATCATCCAATGACACATACACACCTATTGGATGCACAAGATTGGTTAAAAACCCTAATTGAACAAGAATATGCCTAAGGAGGACGAAAATGACCTAAATGTTAATCCAATGACACAAATGAACTTATTGGATGCACAAGATTGGTTAAAAACCCTAATTGGACAAGAATAAGCCTAGGGAGGATCAAAATGACCTAATTGAATATTCAATGACACAAACACACCTATTGGATGCACAAGATTGGTTAAAAACCCTAATTGGACAAGAATATGCCTAGGGAGGACGAAAATGACCTAAATGTTAATCCCATGACACAAATGAACTTATTGGATGCACAAGATTGGTTAAAAACCCTAATTGGAAAAGAATAAGCCTAGGGAGGATCAAAATGACGTAATTGATCATCCAATTACACAAACACACCCATTGGATGCACAAGATTGGTTAACAACCCTAATTGGACAAGAATAAGCCTATGGAGGATCAAAATGACGTAATTGATCATCCCATGACACAAACACACCTATTGGATTCACAAGATTGGTTAAAAACCCTAATTGGACAAGAATAAGCCTAGGGAGGACGAAAATGACCAAATTGATCGTCCAATGACACAAACAAACCTATTGGATGCACAAGATTGGTTAAAAACCCTAATTGAACAAGAATATGCATAAGGAGGACGAAAATGACCTAAATGTTAATCCAATGACACAAATGAACTTATTGGATGCACAAGATTGGTTAAAAACCCTAATTGGACAAGAATAAGCCTAGGGAGGACGAAAATGACCTAATTGATCATCCAATGACACAAACACACCTATTGGATGCACAAGATTGGTTAAAAACCCTAATTGAACAAGAATATGCCTAAGGAGGACGAAAATAACCTAAATGTTAATCCAATGACACAAATGAACTTATTGGATGCACAAGATTGGTTAAAAACCCTAATTGGACAACAATAAACCGACGGAGGTTGAAAGTGACCTAATTGATCATCCAATGACACAAACACACCTATTGGATGCACAAGATTGGTTAAAAACCCTAATTGGACAAGAATAAGCCTAGGGAGGACGAAAATGACCAAATTGATCATCCAATGACACAAACAAACCTATTGGATGCACAAGATTGGTTAAAAACCCTAATTGAACAAGAATAAGCCTAGGGAGGACGAAAATGACCATATTGATCATCCAATGACACAAACAAACCTATTGGATGCACAAGATTGGTTAAAAACCCTAATTGAACAAGAATATGCCTAAGGAGGACGAAAATGACCTAAATGTTAATCCAATGACACAAATGAACTTGTTGGATGCACAAGATTGGTTAAAAACCCTAATTGGACAAGAATAAGCTTAGGGAGGACGAAAATGACCTAATTGATCATCCAATGACACAAACACACCTATTGGATGCACAAGATTGGTTAAAAACCCTAATTGGGCAAGAAAATGCCTAGGGAGGACGAAAAAGACCTAAATATTAATTCAATGACACAAACAAACTTATTGGATGCACAAGATTGGTTAAAAACCCTAATTGGACAAGAATAAGCCTAGGGAGGACGAAAAAGACCTAAATGTTAATCCAATGACACAAACTCACCTATTGGAGGCACAAGATTGGTTAAAAACCCTAATTGGACAAGAATAAGCCTAGGGAGGACGAAAATGACCTAATTGATCATCCAATGACACAAACACACCTATTGGATGCACAAGATTGGTTAAAAACCCTAATTGGACAAGAATATGCATAGGGAGGACGAAAATGACCTAATTGATCATCCAATGACACAAACACACCTATTGGATGCACAAGATCGGTTAAAAACCCTAATTGGACAAGAATAAGCCTAGGGAGGACGAAAATTACCTAATTGATCATCCAATGACACAAACACACCTATTGGATGCACAAGATTGGTTAAAAACCCTAATTGGACAAGAATATGCCTAGGGAGGACGAAAATGACCTAAATGTTAATCCAATGACACAAATGAACTTATTGGATGCACAAGATTGGTTAAAAACCCTAATTGGACAAGAATAAGCCTAGGGAGGACGAAAATGACCTAAATGTTAATCCAATGACACAACTTAACTTATTGGATGCACAAGATTGGTTAAAAACCCTAATTGGACAAGAATATGCCTAGGGAGGACGAAAATGACCTAATTGATCATCCAAAGACATAAATGAACTTATTGGATGCACAAGATTAGTCAAAAACCCTAATTGGACCAGAATATGCCTAAGGAGGACGAAAATAACCTAATTGATCATCCAATGACACAAACACACCTATTGGATGCACAAGATTGGTTAAAAACCCTAATTGGACAAGAATATGCCTAGGGAGGACGAAAATGACCTAAATGTTAATCCAATGACACAAATGAACTTATTGGATGCACAAGATTGGTTAAAAACCCTAATTGGACAAGAATAAGCCTAGGGAGGACGAAAAATGACCTAATTGATCATCCAATGACACAAATGAACATATTGGATACACAAGATTGGTTAAAAACCCTAATTGGACAAGAATAAGCCTAGGGAGGACGAAAATGACCTAATTGATCTTCCAATGACACAAACACACCTATTGGATGCACAAGATTGGTTAAAAACCCTAATTGGACAAGAATATGCCTAGGGAGGACGAAAATGACCTAAATGTTAATCCAATGACACAAATGAACTTATTGGATGCACAAGATTGGTTAAAAACCCTAATTGGACATGAATAAGCCTTGGGAGGACGAAAATGACCTAATTGATCATTCTATGACACAAACACACCGATTGGATGCACAAGACTGGTTAAAAACCCTAATTGGACAAGAATATGCCTAGGAAGGACGAAAATGACCTAATTGATCATCCAATGACACAAACACACTTATTGGAGGCACAAGATTGGTTAAAAACCCTAATTGGACAAGAATAAGCCTAGGGAGGACGAAAATGACCTAATTGATCATCCAATGACACAAACACACCTATTGGATGCACAAGATTGGTTAAAAACCCTAATTGGACCAGAATATGCCTAGGGAAGACGAAAATGACCCAATTGATCATCCAATGACACAAACACACCTATTGGATGCACAAGATTGGTTAAAAACCCTAATTGGACAAGAATAAGCCTAGGGAGGAAGAAAATGACCTAATTGATCATCCAATGACACAAACACACCTATTGGATGCACAAGATTGGTTAAAAACCCTAATTGAACAAGAATATGCCTAAGGAGGACGAAAATGACATAAATGTTAATCCAATGACACAAATGAACTTATTGGATGCACAAGATTGGTTAAAAACCCTAATTGGACAAGAATAAGCCTAGGGAGGACGAAAATGACCTAATTGATCATCCAATGACACAAACACACCTCTTGGATGCACAAGATTGGTTAAAAACCCTAATTGGACAAGAATAAGCCTAGGGAGGAAGAAAATGACCTAATTGATCATCCAATGACACAAACACACCTATTGGATGCACAAGATTGGTTAAAAACCCTAATTGAACAAGAATATGCTTAAGGAGGACGAAAATGACCTAAATGTTAATCCAATGACACAAATGAACTTATTGGATGCACAAGATTGGTTAAAAACCCTAATTGGACAAGAATAAGCCTAGGGAGGACGAAAATGACATAATTGATCATCCAATGACACAAACACACCTATTGGATGCACAAGATTGGTTAAAAACCCTAATTGAACAAGAATATGCTTAAGGAGGACGAAAATGACCTAAATGTTAATCCAATGACACAAATGAACTTATTGGATGCACAAGATTGGTTAAAAACCCTAATTGGACAAGAATAAGCCTAGGGAGGATCAAAATGACCTAATTGAACATCCAATGACACAAACACACCTATTGGATGCACAAGATTGGTTAAAAACCCTAATTGGACAAGAATATGCCTAGGGAGGACGAAAATGACCTAAATGTTAATCCAATGACACAAATGAACTTATTGGATGCACAAGATTGGTTAAAAACCCTAATTGGACAAGAATAAGCCTAGGGAGGATCAAAATGACGTAATTGATCATCCAATTACACAAACACACCCATTGGATGCACAAGATTGGTTAACAACCCTAATTGGACAAGAGTAAGCCTATGGAGGATCAAAATGACGTAATTGATCATCCCATGACACAAACACACCTATTGGATGCACAAGATTGGTTAAAATCCCTAATTGAACAAGAATATGCCTAAGGAGGACGAAAATGACCTAAATGTTAATCCAATGACACAAATGAACTTATTGGATGCACAAGATCGATTAAAAACCCTAATTGGACAAGAATAAGCCTAGGGAGGACGAAAATGACCTAATTGATCATCCAATGACACAAACACACCTATTGGATGCACAAGATTGGTTAAAAACCCTAATTGAACAAGAATATGCCTAAGGAGGACGAAAATAACCTAAATGTTAATCCAATGACACAAATGAACTTATTGGATGCACAAGATTGGTTAAAAACCCTAATTGGACAAGAATAAACCGACGGAGGTTGAAAGTGACCTAATTGATCATCCAATGACACAAACACACCTATTGGATGCACAAGATTGGTTAAAAACCCTAATTGGACAAGAATAAGCCTAGGGAGGACGAAAATGACCAAATTGATCATCCAATGACACAAACAAACCTATTGGATGCACAAGATTGGTTAAAAACCCTAATTGAACAAGAATAAGCCTAGGGAGGACGAAAATGACCATATTGATCATCCAATGACACAAACAAACCTATTGGATGCACAAGATTGGTTAAAAACCCTAATTGAACAAGAATATGCCTAAGGAGGACGAAAATGACCTAAATGTTAATCCAATGACACAAATGAACTTATTGGATGCACAAGATTGGTTAAAAACCCTAATTGGACAAGAATAAGCCTAGGGAGGATCAAAATGACCTAATTGAATATTCAATGACACAAACACACCTATTGGATGCACAAGATTGGTTAAAAACCCTAATTGGACAAGAATATGCCTAGGGAGGACGAAAATGACCTAAATGTTAATCCAATGACACAAATGAACTTATTGGATGCACAAGATTGGTTAAGAACCCTAATTGGACAAGAATAAGCCTAGGGAGGATCTAAATGACGTAATTGATCATCCAATTATACAAACACACCCATTGGATGCACAAGATTGGTTAAAAACCCTAATTGGACAAGAATAAGCCTATGGAGGATCAAAATGACGTAATTGATCATACAATGACACAAACACACCTATTGGATTCACAAGATTGGTTAAAAACCCTAATTGGACAAGAATAAGCCTATGGAGGACGAAAATGACCAAATTGATCATCCAATGACACAAACAAACCTATTGGATGCACAAGATTGGTTAAAAACCCTAATTGAACAAGAATAAGCCAAGGGAGGACGAAAATGACCTAATTGATCATCCAATGACACAAACACACCAATTGGATGCACAAGATTGGTTAAAAACCCTAATTGGACAAGAATAAGCCTAGGGAGGAAGAAAATGACCTAATTGATCATCCAATGACACATACACACCTATTGGATGCACAAGATTGGTTAAAAACCCTAATTGAACAAGAATATGCCTAAGGAGGACGAAAATGACCTAAATGTTAATCCAATGACACAAATGAACTTATTGGATGCACAAGATTGGTTAAAAACCCTAATTGGACAAGAATAAGCTTAGGGAGGACGAAAATGACCTAATTGATCATCCAATGACACAAACACACCTATTGGATGCCCAAGATTGGTAAAAAACCCTAATTGAACAAGAATATGCCTAAGGAGGACGAAAATAACCTAAATGTTAATCCAATGACACAAATGAACTTATTGGATGCATAAGATTGGTTAAAAACCCTAATTGGACAAGAATAAGCCGACAGAGGACGAAAGTAACCTAATTGATCATCCAATGACACAAACACACCTATTGGATGCACAAGATTGGTTAAAAACCCTAATTGGACAAGAATAAGCCTAGGGAGGAAGAAAATGACCTAATTGATCATCCAATGACACAAACTCACCTATTAAATGCACAAGATTGGTTGAAAACCCTAATTGAACAAGAATATGCCTAAGGAGGACGAAAATGACCTAAATGTTAATCCAATGACACAAATGAACTTGTTGGATGCACAAGATTGGTTAAAAACCCTAATTGGACTAGAATAAGCCTAGGGAGGACGAAAATGACCTAATTGATCATCCAATGACACAAACACACCTATTGGATGCACAAGATTGGTTAAAAACCCTAATTGAACAAGAATATGCCTAAGGAGGACGAAAATGACCTAAATGTTAATCCAATGACACAAATGAACTTATTGGATGCACAAGATTGGTTAAAAACCCTAATTGGACAAGAATAAGCCTAGGGAGGATCAAAATGACCTAATTGAATATTCAATGACACAAACACACCTATTGGATGCACAAGATTGGTTAAAAACCCTAATTGGACAAGAATATGCCTAGGGAGGACGAAAATGACCTAAATGTTAATCCAATGACACAAATAAACTTATTGGATGCACAAGATTGGTTAAAAACCCTAATTGGACAAGAATAAGCCTAGGGAGGATCAAAATGACGTAATTGATCATCCAATTACACAAACACACCCATTGGATGCACAAGATTGGTTAAAAACCTTAATTGGACAAGAATAAGCCTATGGAGGATCAAAATGACGTAATTGATCATCCCATGATACAAACACACCTATTGGATTCACAAGATTGGTTAAAAACCCTAATTGGACAAGAATAAGCCTAGGGAGGACGAAAATGACCAAATTGATCATCCAATGACACAAACAATCCTATTGGATGCACAAGATTGGTTAAAAACCCTAATTGAACAAGAATATGCCTAAGGAGGACGAAAATGACCTAAATGTTAATCCAATGACACAAATGAACTTATTGGATGCACAAGATTGGTTAAAAACCCTAATTGGACAAGAATAAGCCTAGGGAGGATCAAAATGACGTAATTGATCATCCAATGACACAAACACACCCATTGGATGCACAAGATTGGTTAAAAACCCTAATTGGACAAGAATAAGCCTATGGAGGATCAAAATGACGTAATTGATCATCCAATGACACAAACACACCTATTAGATTCACAAGATTGGTTAAAAACCCTAATTGGACAAGAATAAGCCTAGGGAGGACGAAAATGACCAAATTGATCATCCAATGACACAAACAAACCTATTGGATGCACAAGATTGGTTAAAAACCCTAATTGAACAAGAATATGCCTAAGGAGGACGAAAATGACCTCAATGTTAATCCAATGACACAAATGAACTTATTGGATGCACAAGATTGGTTAAAAACCCTAATTGGACAAGAATAAGCCTAGGGAGGACGAAAATGACCTAATTGATCATCCAATGACACAAACAAACCTATTGGATGCACAAGATTGGTTAAAAACCCTAATTGAACAAGAATATGCCTAAGGAGGACGAAAATGACCTAAATGTTAATCCAATAACACAAATGAACTAATTGGATGCACAAGATTGGTTAAAAACCCTAATTGGACAAGAATAAGCCTAGGGAGGATCAAAATGACCTAATTGAATATTCAATGACACAAACACACCTATTGGATGCACAAGATTGGTTAAAAACCCTAATTGGACAAGAATATGCCTAGGGAGGACGAAAATGACCTAAATGTTAATCCAATGACACAAATGAACTTATTGGATGCACAAGATTGGTTAAAAACCCTAATTGGACAAGAATAAGCCTAGGGAGGATCAAAATGACCTAATTGAATATCCAATGACACAAACACACCTATTGGATGCACAAGATTGGTTAAAAACCCTAATTGGACAAGAATATGCCTAGGGAGGACGAAAATGACCTAAATGTTAATCCAATGACACAAATGAACTTATTGGATGCACAAGATTGGTTAAAAACCCTAATTGGACATGAATAAGCCCTGGGAGGACGAAAATGACCTAATTGATCATCCAATGACACAAACACACCTATTGGATGCACAAGACTAGTTAAAAAACCCTAATTGGACAAGAATATGCCTAGGAGGGACGAAAATGACCTAATTGATCATCCAATGACACAAACACACTTATTGGAAGCACAAGATTGGTTAAAAACCCTAATTGGACAAGAATAAGCCTAGGGAGGACGAAAATGACCTAATTGATCATCCAATGACACAAACAAACCTATTGGATGCACAAGATTGGTTAAAAACCCTAATTGAACAAGAATATGCCTAAGGAGGACGAAAATGACCTAAATGTTAATCCAATGACACAAATGAACTAATTGGATGCACAAGATTGGTTAAAAACCCTAATTGGACAAGAATAAGCCTAGGGAGGATCAAAATGACCTAATTGAATATTCAATGACACAAACACACCTATTGGATGCACAAGATTGGTTAAAAACCCTAATTGGACAAGAATATGCCTAGGGAGGACGAAAATGACCTAAATGATAATCCAATGACACAAATGAACTTATTGGATGCACAAGATTGGTTAAAAACCCTAATTGGACAAGAATAAGCCTAGGGAGGATCAAAATGACGTAATTGATCATCCAATTACACAAACACACCCATTGGATGCACAAGATTGGTTAACAACCCTAATTGGACAAGAGTAAGCCTATGGAGGATCAAAATGACGTAATTGATCATCCCATGACACAAACACACCTATTGGATGCACAAGATTGGTTAAAATCCCTAATTGAACAAGAATATGCCTAAGGAGGACGAAAATGACCTAAATGTTAATCCAATGACACAAATGAACTTATTGGATGCACAAGATCGATTAAAAACCCAAATTGGACAAGAATAAGCCTAGGGAGGACGAAAATGACCTAATTGATCATCCAATGACACAAACACACCTATTGGATGCACAAGATTGGTTAAAAACCCTAATTGAACAAGAATATGCTTAAGGAGGACGAAAATGACCTAAATGTTAATCCAATGACACAAATGAACTTATTGGATGCACAAGATTGGTTAAAAACCCTAATTGGACAAGAATAAGCCTAGGGAGGATCAAATTGACCTAATTGAATATTCAATGACACAAACACACCTATTGGATGCACAAGATTGGTTAAAAACCCTAATTGGACAAGGATAAGCCTAGGGAGGATCAAAATGACCTAATTGAATATTCAATGACACAAACACACCTATTGGATGCACAAGATTGGTTAAAAACCCTAATTGGACAAGAATATGCCTAGGGAGGACGAAAATGACCTAAATGTTAATCCAATGACACAAATGAACTTATTGGATGCACAAGATTGGTTAAAAACCCTAATTGGACAAGAATAAGCCTAGGGAGATTCAAAATGACGTAATTGATCATCCAATGACACAAACACACGTATTGGATGCACAAGATTGGTTAAAAACCCTAATTGGACAAGAATAAGCCTAGGGAGGAAGAAAATGACCTAATTGATCATCCAATGACACAAACACACCTATTGGATGCACAAGATTGGTTAAAAACCCTAATTGAACAAGAATATGCTTAAGGAGGACGAAAATGACCTAAATGTTAATCCAATGACACAAATGAACTTATTGGATGCACAAGATCGATTAAAAACTCAAATTGGACAAGAATAAGCCTAGGGAGGACGAAAATGACCTAATTGATCATCCAATGACACAAACACACCTATTGGATGCACAAGATTGGTTAAAAACCCTAATTGAACAAGAATATGCCTAAGGAGGACGAAAATGACCTAAATGTTAATCCAATGACACAAATGAACTTATTGGATGCACAAGATTGGTTAAAAACCCTAATTGGACAAGAATAAGCCTAGGGAGGATCAAAATGACCTAATTGAATATTCAATGACACAAACACACCTATTGGATGCACAAGTTTGGTTAAAAACCCTAATTGGACAAGAATATGCCTAGGGAGGACGAAAATGACCTAAATGTTAATCCAATGACACAAATGAACTTATTGGATGCACAAGATTGGTTAAAAACCCTAATTGGACAAGAATAAGCCTAGGGAGGATCAAAATGACGTAATTGATCATCCAATTACACAAACACACCCATTGGATGCACAAGATTGGTTAAAAACCCTAATTGGACAAGAATAAGCCTATGGAGGATCAAAATGACGTAATTGATCATCCCATGACACAAACACACCTATTGGATGCCCAAGATTGGTAAAAAACCCTAATTGAACAAGAATATGCCTAAGGAGGACGAAAATAACCTAAATGTTAATCCAATGACACAAATGAACTTATTGGATGCACAAGATTGGTTAAAAACCCTAATTGGACAAGAATAAGCCGACGGAGGACAAAAGTAACCTAATTGATCATCCAATGACACAAACACACCTATTGGATGCACAAGATTGGTTAAAAACCCTAATTGGACAAGAATAAGCCTAGGGAGGAAGAAAATGACCTAATTGATCATCCAATGACACATACACACCTATTGGATGCACAAGATTGGTTAAAAACCCTAATTGAACAAGAATATGCCTAAGGAGGACGAAAATGACCTAAATGTTAATCCAATGACACAAATGAACTTATTGGATGCACAAGATTGGTTAAAAACCCTAATTGGACAAGAATAAGCCTAGGGAGGACGAAAATGACCAAATTGATCATCCAATGACACAAACACACCTGTTGGATGCAC
>JBBPBR010001863.1:77314-167864 GCA_037974775.1 Cicer pinnatifidum | reverse complement strand
TATTGGATGCACAAGATTGGTTAAAAACCCTAATTGGACAAGAATAAGCCTAGGGAGGATCAAAATGACGTAATTGATCATCCAATTACACAAACACACCCATTGGATGCACAAGATTGGTTAAAAACCCTAATTGGACAAGAATAAGCCTATGGAGGATCAAAATGACGTAATTGATCATCCCATGATACAAACACACCTATTGGATTCACAAGATTGGTTAAAAACCCTAATTGGACAAGAATAAGCCTAGGGAGGACGAAAATGACCAAATTGATCATCCAATGACACAAACAAACCTATTGGATGCACAAGATTGGTTAAAAACCCTAATTGAACAAGAATATGCCTAAGGAGGACGAAAATGACCTAAATGTTAATCCAATGACACAAATGAACTTATTGGATGCACAAGATTTGTTAAAAACCCTAATTGGACAAGAATAAGCCTAGGGAGGACGAAAATTACCAAATTGATCATCCAATGACACAAACAAACCTATTGGATGCACAAGATTTGGTTAAAAACCCTAATTGAACAAGAATATGCCTAAGGAGGACGAAAATGACCTAAATGTTAATCCAATGACACAAATGAACTTATTGGATGCACAAGATTGGTTAAAAACCCTAATTGGACAAGAATAAGCCTAGGGAGGACGAAAATGACCTAATTGATCATCCAATGACACAAACACACCTATTGGATGCACAAGATTGGTTAAAAACCCTAATTGGACAAGAATAAGCCTAGGGAGGAAGAAAATTACCTAATTGATCATCCAATGACACAAACACACCTATTGGATGCACAAGATTGGTTAAAAACCCTAATTGGACAAGAAGAAGCCTAGGGAGGACGAAAATGACCAAATTGATCATCCAATGACACAAACAAACCTATTGGATGCACAAGATTGGTTAAAAACCCTAATTGAACAAGAATAAGCCTAGGGAGGACGAAAATGACCTAATTGATCATCCAATGACACAAACACACTTATTGGATGCACAAGATTGGTTAAAAACCCTAATTGGACAAGAATAAGCCTAGGGAGGATGAAAATGACCTAATTGATCATCCAATGACACAAACACACCTATTGGATGCACAAGATTGGTTAAAAACCCTAATTGGACAAGAATAAGCCTAGGGAGGACGAAAATGACCTAATTGAATATCCAATGACACAAACACACCTATTGGATGCACAAGATTGGTTAAAAACCCTAACTGGACAAGAATATGCCTAGGGAGGACGAAAATGACCTAATTGATCATCCAATGACACAAACACACCTATTGGATGCATAAGATTGGTTAAAAACCATAATTGGACAAGAATATGCCTAGGGAGGACGAATATGACCTAAATGTTAATCCAATAACACAAATGAACTTATTGGATGCACAAGATTGGTTAAAAACCCTAATTGGACAAGAATAAGCCTAGGGAGGACAAAAATGACCTAATTGATCATCCAATGACACAAACACACCTATTGGATGCACAAGATTGGTTAAAAACCCTAATTGGACAAGAATAAGCCTAGGGAGGACGAAAATGACCTAATAGATCATCCAATGACACAAACACACCTATTGGATGCACAAGATTGGTTAAAAACCCTAATTGGACAAGAATAAGCCTAGGAAGGACAAAAATGACCTAATTGATCATCCAATGGCACAAACACACCTATTGGATGCACAAGATTGGTTAAAAACCCTAATTGGACAAGAATAAGCCTAGGGAGGACGAAAATGACCAAATTGATCATCCAATGACACAAACACACCTATTGGAGGCACAAGATTGGTTAAAAACCCTATTTGGACAAGAATAAGCCTAGGGAGAACGAAAATGACCTAAATATTAATTCAATGACACAAACAAACTTATTGGATGCACAAGATTGGTTAAAAACCCTAATTGGACAAGAATATGCCTAGGGAGGACGAAAATGACCTAAATGTTAATCCAATGACACAAATGAACTTATTGGATGCACAAGATTGGTTAAAAACCCTAATTGGACAAGAATAAGCCTAGGGAGGACGAAAATGACCTTAATGTTCATCCAATGACACAAATGAACTTATTGGATGCACAAGATTGGTTAAAAACCCTAATTGGACAAGAATATGCCTAGGGAGGACGAAAATGACCTAAATGTTAATCCAATGACACAAATGAACTTATTGGATGCACAAGATTGGTTAAAAACCCTAATTGGACAAGAATAAGCCTAGGGAGGACGAAAATGACCTAAATGTTAATCCAATGACACAACTTAACTTATTGGATGCACAAGATTGGTTAAAAACCCTAATTGGACAAGAATATGCCTAGGGAGGACGAAAATGACCTAATTGATCATCCAAAGACATAAATGAACTTATTGGATGCACAAGATTAGTCAAAAACCCTAATTGGACCAGAATATGCCTAAGGAGGACGAAAATAACCTAATTGATCATCCAATGACACAAACACACCTATTGGATGCACAAGATTGGTTAAAAACCCTAATTGGACAAGAATATGCCTAGGGAGGACGAAAATGACCTAAATGTTAATCCAATGACACAAATGAACTTATTGGATGCACAAGATTGGTTAAAAACCCTAATTGGACAAGAATAAGCCTATGGAGGATCAAAATGACGTAATTGATCATCCAATGACACAAACACACCTATTGGATTCACAAGATTGGTTAAAAACCCTAATTGGACAAGAATAAGCCTAGGGAGGACGAAAATGACCAAATTGATCATCCAATGACACAAACAAACCTATTGGATGCACAAGATTGGTTAAAAACCCTAATTGAACTAGAATAAGCCAAGGGAGGACGAAAATGACCTAATTGATCATCCAATGACACAAACACACCTATTGGATGCACAAGATTGGTTAAAAACCCTAATTGGACAAGAATAAGCCTAGGGAGGAAGAAAATGACCTAATTGATCATCCAATGACACAAACACACGTATTGGATGCACAAGATTGGTTAAAAACCCTAATTGGACAAGAATAAGCCTAGGGAGGAAGAAAATGACCTAATTGATCATCCAATGACACAAACACAGCTATTGGATGCACAAGATTGGTTAAAAACCCTAATTGGACAAGAATAAGCCTAGGGAGGACGAAAATGACCTAAATGTTAATCCAATGACACAACTCAACTTATTGGATGCACAAGATTGGTTAAAAACCCTAATTGGACAAGAATATGCCTAGGGAGGACGAAAATGACCTAATTGATCATCCAATGACACAAACACACCAATTGGATGCACAAGATTCGTTAAAAACCCTAGTTGGACAAGAATATGCCTAGGGAGGACGAAAATGACCTAATTGATCATCCAATGACTCAAACACACCTATTGGATTCACAAGATTGGTTAAAAACCCTAATTGGACAAGAATATGCCTAGGGAGGACGAAAATGACCTAAATGTTAATCCAATGACACAAATGAACTTATTGGATGCACAAGATTGGTTAAAAACCCTAATTGGACAAGAATAAGCCTAGAGAGGACGAAAATGACCTAAATGCTAATCCAATGACACAACTCAACTTATTGGATGCACAAGATTGGTTAAAAACCCTAATTGGACAAGAATAAGCCTAGGGAGGACGAAAATGACCTAATTGATCATCCAATGACACAAACACACCTACTGGATGCACAAGATTGGTTAAAAACCCTAATTGGACAAGAATATGCCTTGGGAGGACGAAAATGACCTAATTGATCATCCAATGACACAAACACACCTATTGGATGCACAAGATTGGTTAAAAACCCTAATTGGACAAGAATAAGCCTAGGGAGGAAGAAAATGACCTAATTGATCATCCAATGACACAAACACACCTATTGGTTGCACAAGATTGATTCAAAACCCTAATTGAACAAGAATATGCCTAAGGAGGACGAAAATGACCTAAATGTTAATCCAATGACACAAATGAACTTATTGGATGCACAAGATTGGTTAAAAACCCTAATTGGACAAGAATAAGCCTAGGGAGGACGAAAATGACCTAATTGATCATCCAATGACACAAACACACCTATTGGATGCACAAGATTGGTTAAAAACCCTAATTGGACAAGAAAAAGCCAAGGGAGGACGAAAATGACCTAATTGATCAACCAATGACACAAACACACCTATTGGATACACAAGATTGGTTAAAAACCCTAATTGGACAAGAATATGCCTAGGGAGGACGAAAATGACCTAAATGTTAATCCAATGACACAAATGAACTTATTGGATGCACAAGATTGGTTAAAAACCCTAATTGGACAAGAATAAGCATAGGGAGGACGAAAATGACCTAAATGTTAATCCAATGAAACAACTCAACTTAGTGGATGCACAAGATTGATTAAAAACCCTAATTGGACAAGAATAAGCCAAGGGAGGACGAAAATGACCTAATTGATCATCCAATGACACAAACACACCTATTGGATGCACAAGATTGGTTAAAAACCCTAATTGAACAAGAACATGCCTATGGAGGACGGAAATGACCGAATTGATCATCCAATGACACAAACACACCTATGGGATGCACAAGATTGGTTAAAAACCCTAATTGGACAATAATATGCCTAGGGAGGACGAAAATGACCTAAATATTAATTCAATGACACAAACAAACTTATTGGATGCACAAGATTGGTTAAAAACCCTAATTGGACAAGAATAAACCTAGGGAGGACAAAAATGACCTAATTGATCATCCAATGACACAAACACACCTATGGGATGCACAAGATTGGTTAAAAACCCTAATTGGACAAGAATATGCCTAGGGTGGACGAAAATGATCTAAATGTTAATCCAATGACACAAATGAACTTATTGGATGCACAAGATTGGTTAAAAACCCTAATTGAACAAGAATAAGACTAGGGAGGACGAAAATAACCTAATTGATCATCCAATGCCACAAACACACCTATTGGATGCACAAGATTGGTTAAAAACCCTAATTGGACAAGAATAAGCCTAGGGAGGACGAAAATGACCTAATTGATCATCCAATGACACAAACACACCTATTGGATGCACAAGATTAATTAAAAACCCTAATTGGACAAGAATAAGTCTAGGGAGGACAAAAATGACCTAATTGATCATCCAATGACACAAACACACCTATTGGATGCACAAGATTGGTTAAAAACCCTAATTGGACAAGAATAAGCCTAGGGAGGACGAAAATGACCTAATTGATCATCCAATGGCACAAACACACATATTGGATGCACAAGATTGGTTAAAAACCCTAATTGGACAAGAATATGCCTAGGGAGGACGAAAATGACCTAAATGTTAATCCAATGACACAAATGAACTTATTGGATGCACAAGATTGGTTAAAAACCCTAATTGGACAAGAATAAGCCTAGGGAGGACGAAAATGACCTTATTGATCATCGAATGACACAAACACACCTATTGGATGCACAAGATTGGTTAAAAACCCTAATTGGACAAGAATATGCCTAGGGAAGACAAAAATGACCTTAATGTTAATCCAATGACACAAATGAACTTATTGGATGCACAAGATTGGTTAAAAACCCTAATTGGACAAGATTAAGCCTAGGGAGGATGAAAATGACCTAAATATTAATTCAATGACACAAACAAACTTATTGGATGCACAAGATTGGTTAAAAACCCTAATTGGACAAGAATAAGCCTAGGGAGGACGAAAATGACCTAATTGATCATCCAATGACACAAACACACCTATTGGATGCACATGAATGGTTAAAAACCCTAATCAGACAAGAATATGCCTAGGGAGGAGGAAAATGACCTAATTGATCATCCAATGACACAAACACACTTATTGGAAGCACAAGATTGGTTAAAAACCCTAATTGGACAAGAATAAGCCTAGGGAGGACGAAAATGACCTAATTGATCATCCAATGACACAAACAAACCTATTGGATGCACAAGATTGGTTAAAAACCCTAATTGAACAAGAATATGCCTAAGGAGGACGAAAATGACCTAAATGTTAATCCAATGACACAAATGAACTTATTGGATGCACAAGATTGGTTAAAAACCCTAATTGGACAAGAATAAGCCTAGGGAGGATCAAAATGACCTAATTGAATATTCAATGACACAAACACACCTATTGGATGCACAAGATTGGTTAAAAACCCTAATTGGACAAGAATATGCCTAGGGAGGACGAAAATGACCTAAATGTTAATCCAATGACACAAATGAACTTATTGGATGCACAAGATTGGTTAAGAACCCTAATTGGACAAGAATAAGCCTAGGGAGGATCTAAATGACGTAATTGATCATCCAATTATACAAACACACCCATTGGATGCACAAGATTGGTTAAAAACCCTAATTGGACAAGAATAAGCCTATGGAGGATCAAAATGACGTAATTGATCATACAATGACACAAACACACCTATTGGATTCACAAGATTGGTTAAAAACCCTAATTGGACAAGAATAAGCCTATGGAGGACGAAAATGACCAAATTGATCATCCAATGACACAAACAAACCTATTGGATGCACAAGATTGGTTAAAAACCCTAATTGAACAAGAATAAGCCAAGGGAGGACGAAAATGACCTAATTGATCATCCAATGACACAAACACACCAATTGGATGCACAAGATTGGTTAAAAACCCTAATTGGACAAGAATAAGCCTAGGGAGGAAGAAAATGACCTAATTGATCATCCAATGACACATACACACCTATTGGATGCACAAGATTGGTTAAAAACCCTAATTGAACAAGAATATGCCTAAGGAGGACGAAAATGACCTAAATGTTAATCCAATGACACAAATGAACTTATTGGATGCACAAGATTGGTTAAAAACCCTAATTGGAAAAGAATAAGCCTAGGGAGGACGAAAATGACCAAATTGATCATCCAACGACACAAACACACCTGTTGGATGCACAAGATTGGTTAAAAACCCTAATTGGACAAGAATAAGCCTAGGGAGGAAGAAAATGACCTAATTGATCATCCAATGACACAAACACACCTATTGGATGCACAAGATTGGTTAAAAACCCTAATTGAACAAGAATATGCCTAAGGAGGACGAAAATGACCTAAATGTTAATCCAATGACACAAATGAACTTATTGGATGCACAAGATCGGTTAAAAACCCTAATTGGACAAGAATAAGCCTAGGGAGGACGAAAATGACCTAATTGATCATCCAATGACACAACCACACCTATTGGATGCACAAGATTGGTTAAAAACCCTAATTGAACAAGAATATGCCTAAGGAGGACGAAAATGACCTAAATGTTAATCCAATGACACAAATGAACTTATTGGATGCACAAGATTGGTTAAAAACCCTAATTGGACAAGAATAAGCCTAAGGAGGATCAAAATGACCTAATTGAATATTCAATGACACAAACACACCTATTGGATGCACAAGATTGGTTAAAAACCCTAATTGGACAAGAATATGCCTAGGGAGGACGAAAATGACCTAAATGTTAATCCAATGACACAAATGAACTTATTGGATGCACAAGATTGGTTAAAAACCCTAATTGGACAAGAATAAGCCTAGGGAGGACGAAAATGACCTTAATGTTCATCCAATGACACAAATGAACTTATTGGATGCACAAGATTGGTTAAAAACCCTAATTGGACAAGAATATGCCTAGGGAGGACGAAAATGACCTAAATGTTAATCCAATGACACAAATGAACTTATTGGATGCACAAGATTGGTTAAAAACCCTAATTGGACAAGAATAAGCCTAGGGAGGACGAAAATGACCTTAATGTTCATCCAATGACACAAACACACCTATTGGATGCACAAGATTGGTTAGAAACCCTAATTGGACAAGAATATGCCTAGGGAGGACGAAAATGACCTAAATGTTAATCCAATGACACAAATGAACTTATTGGATGCACAAGATTGGTTAAAAACCCTAATTGGACAAGAATAAGCCTAGGGAGGACGAAAATCACCTTAATGTTCATCCAATGACACAAATGAACTTATTGGATGCACTAGATTGGTTAAAAACCCTAATTGAACAAGAATAAGCCTAGGGAGGACGAAAATGACCTAAATGTTCATCCAATGACACAAACACACCTATTGGATGCACAAGATTGTTTAGAAACCCTAATTGGACAAGAATAAGCCTAGGGAGGACGAAAATGACCTAATTGATCATCCAATGACACAAACACACCTATTGGATGCACAAGATTGGTTAGAAACCCTAATTGGACAAGAATATGCCTAGGGAGGACGAAAATGATCTAATTGATCGTCCAATGACACAAATGAACTTATTGGATGCACAAGATTGGTTAAAGACCCTAATTGGACAAGAATAGGCCTAGGGAGGACGAAAATGACCTAATTGATCATCCAATGACACAAACTCACCTATTGGATGCACAAGATTGGTTAAAAACCCTAATTGGACAAGAATATGCCTAGGGAGGACGAAAATGACCTAAATGTTAATCCAATGACACAAATGAACTTATTGGATGCACAAGATTGGTTAAAAACCCTAATTGGACAAGAATATGCCTAGGGAGGACGAAAATGACCTAATTGATCATCCAATGACACAAATGAACTTATTGGATGCACAAGATTAGTTAAAAACCCTAATTGGACTAGAATAAGCCTAGGGAGGACGAAAATAACCTAATTGATCATCCAATGATACAAATACACCTATTGGATGCACAAGATTGGTTAAAAACCCTAATTGGACAAGAATATGCCTAGGGAGGACGAAAATGACCTAAATGTTAATCCAATGACACAAATGAACTTATTGGATGCACAAGATTGGTTAAAAACCCTAATTGGACAAGAATAAGCCTAGGGAGGACGAAAATGACCTAATTGATCATCCAATGACACAAACAGACCTATTGGATGCACAACATTGGTTAAAAACCCAAATTGCACAAGAATATGCCTAGGGCGGAGGAAAATGACCTAAATATTAATTCAATGACGCAAACAAAGTTATTGGATGCACAAGATTGGTTAAAAACCCTAATTGGACAAGAATAAGCCTAGGGAGGACGAAAATGACCTAATTGATCATCCAATGACACAAACACACCTATTGGATGCACAAGATTGGTTAAAAACCCTAATTGGACAAGAATGTGCCTAGAGAGATCGAAAATGACCTAAATTGATCATCCAATGACACAAACACACCTATTGGATGCACAAGATTGGTTAAAAACCCTAATTGGACAAGAATATGCCTAGGGAGGACGAAAATGACCTAAATGTTAATCCAATGACACAAATGAACTTATTGGATGCACAAGATTGGTTAAAAACCCTAATTGGACAAGAATAAGCCTAGGGAGGACGAAAATGACCTAAATGCTTATCCAATGACACAACTCAACTTATTGGATGCACAAGATTGGTTAAAAACCCTAATTGGGAAAGAATAAGCCTAGGGAGGACGAAAATGACCTAATTGATCATCCAATGACACAAACACACCTATTGGATGCACAAGATTCGTTAAAAACCCTAATTGGACAAGAATATGCCTAGGGAGGACGAAAATGACCTAATTTATCATCCAATGACACAAACACACCTATTGGATGCACAAGATTGGTTAAAAACCCTAATTGGACAAGAATATGCCTAGGGAGGACGAAAATGACCTAAATGTTAATCCAATGACACAAATGAACTTATTGGATGCACAAGATTGGTTAAAAACCCTAATTGGACAAGAATAAGCCTTTGGAGGACGAAAATGACCTAAATTGATTATCCAATGACACAAACACACCTATTGGATGCACAAGATTGGTTAAAAACCCTAATTGGACAAGAATATGCCTAGGGAGGACGAAAATGACCTAAATGTTAATCCAATGACACAAATGAACTTATTGGATGCACAAGATTGGTTAAAAACCCTAATTGGACATGAATAAGCCCTGGGAGGACGAAAATGACCTAATTGATCATCCAATGACACAAACACACCTATTGGATGCACAAGACTAGTTAAAAAACCCTAATTGGACAAGAATATGCCTAGGAGGGACGAAAATGACCTAATTGATCATCCAATGACACAAACACACTTATTGGAAGCACAAGATTGGTTAAAAACCCTAATTGGACAAGAATAAGCCTAGGGAGGACGAAAATGACCTAATTGATCATCCAATGACACAAACAAACCTATTGGATGCACAAGATTGGTTAAAAACCCTAATTGAACAAGAATATGCCTAAGGAGGACGAAAATGACCTAAATGTTAATCCAATGACACAAATGAACTTATTGGATGCACAAGATTGGTAAAAAACCCTAATTGGACAAGAATAAGCCTAGGGAGGACGAAAATGACCAAATTGATCATCCAATGACACAAACAAACCTATTGGATGCACAAGATTGGTTAAAAACCCTAATTGAACAAGAATATGCCTAAGGAGGACGAAAATGACCTAAATATTAATCCAATGACACAAATGAACTTATTGGATGCACAAGATTGGTTAAAAACCCTAATTGGACAAGAATAAGCCTAGGGAGGACGAGAATGACCAAATTGATCATCCAATGACACAAACACACCTGTTGGATGCACCAGATTGGTTAAAAACCCTAATTGGACAAGAATAAGCCTAGGGAGGAAGAAAATGACCTAATTGATCATCCAATGACACAAACACACCTATTGGATGCACAAGATTGGTTAAAAACCCTAATTGAACAAGAATATGCCTAAGGAGGACGAAAATGACCTAAATGTTAATCCAATGACACAAATGAACTTATTGGATGCACAAGATCGATTAAAAACTCAAATTGGACAAGAATAAGCCTAGGGAGGACGAAAATGACCTAATTGATCATCCAATGACACAAACACACCTATTGGATGCACAAGATTGGTTAAAAACCCTAATTGAACAAGAATATGCCTAAGGAGGACGAAAATGACCTAAATGTTAATCCAATGACACAAATGAACTTATTGGATGCACAAGATTTGTTAAAAACCCTAATTGGACAAGAATAAGCCGACGGAGGACGAAAGTAACCTAATTGATCATCCAATGACACAAACACACCTATTGGATGCACAAGATTGGTTAAAAACCCTAATTGGACAAGAATAAGCCTAGGGAGGAAGAAAATGACCTAATTGATCATCCAATGACACATACACACCTATTGGATGCACAAGATTGGTTAAAAACCCTAATTGAACAAGAATATGCCTAAGGAGGACGAAAATGACCTAAATGTTAATCCAATGACACAAATGAACTTATTGGATGCACAAGATTGGTTAAAAACCCTAATTGGACAAGAATAAGCCTAGGGAGGACGAAAATGACCAAATTGATCATCCAATGACACAAACACACCTGTTGGATGCACCAGATTGGTTAAAAACCCTAATTGGACAAGAATAAGCCTAGGGAGGAAGAAAATGACCTAATTGATCATCCAATGACACAAACACACCTATTGGATGCACAAGATTGGTTAAAAACCCTAATTGAACAAGAATATGCCTAAGGAGGACGAAAATGACCTAAATGTTAATCCAATGACACAAATGAACTTATTGGATGCACAAGATCGATTAAAAACTCAAATTGGACAAGAATAAGCCTAGGGAGGACGAAAATGACCTAATTGATCATCCAATGACACAAACACACCAATTGGATGCACAAGATTGGTTAAAAACCCTAATTGAACAAGAATATGCCTAAGGAGGACGAAAATGACCTAAATGTTAATCCAATGACACAAATGAACTTATTGGATGCACAAGATTGTTTAAAAACCCTAATTGGACAAGAATAAGCCTAGGGAGGATCAAATTGACCTAATTGAATATTCAATGACACAAACACACCTATTGGATGCACAAGATTGGTTAAAAACCCTAATTGGACAAGAATATGCCTAGGGAGGACGAAAATGACCTAAATGTTAATCCAATGACACAAATGAACTTATTGGATGCACAAGATTGGTTAAAAACCCTAATTGGACAAGAATAAGCCTAGGGAGGATCAAAATGACGTAATTGATCATCCAATTACACAAACACACCCATTGGATGCACAAGATTGGTTAAAAACCCTAATTGGACAAGAATAAGCCTATGGAGGATCAAAATGACGTAATTGATCATCCCATGATACAAACACACCTATTGGATTCACAAGATTGGTTAAAAACCCTAATTGGACAAGAATAAGCCTAGGGAGGACGAAAATGACCAAATTGATCATCCAATGACAGAAACAAACCTATTGGATGCACAAGATTGGTTAAAAACCCTAATTGAACAAGAATATGCCTAAGGAGGACGAAAATGACCTAAATGTTAATCCAATGACACAAATGAACTTATTGGATGCACAAGATTGGTTAAAAACCCTAATTGGACAAGAATAAGCCTAGGGAGGACGAAAAAGACCAAATTGATCATCCAATGACACAAACAAACCTATTGGATGCACAAGATTGGTTAAAAACCCTAATTGAACAAGAATATGCCTAAGGAGGACGAAAATGACCTAAATGTTAATCGAATGACACAAATGAACTTATTGGATGCACAAGATTGGTTAAAAACCCTAATTGGACAAGAATAAGCCTAGGGAGGACGAAAATGACCAAATTGATCATCCAATGACACAAAGAAACCTATTGGATGCACAAGATTGGTTAAAAACCCTAATTGAACAAGAATATGCCTAAGGAGGACGAAAATGACCTAAATGTTAATCCAATGACACAAATGAACTTATTGGATGCACAAGATTGGTTAAAAACCCTAATTGGACAAGAATAAGCCTAGGGAGGACGAAAATGACCAAATTGATCATCCAATGACAAAAACAAACCTATTGGATGCACAAGATTGGTTAAAAACCCTAATTGAACAAGAATATGCCTAAGGAGGACGAAAATGACCTAAATGTTAATCCAATGACACAAATGAACTTATTGGATGCACAAGATTGGTTAAAAACCCTAATTGGACAAGAATAAGCCTAGGGAGGACGAAAATGACCTAATTGATCATCCAATGACACAAACACACCTATTGGATGCACAAGATTGGTTAAAAACCCTAATTGGACAAGAATAAGCCTAGGGAGGAAGAAAATTACCTAATTGATCATCCAATGACACAAACACACCTATTGGATGCACAAGATTGGTTAAAAACCCTAATTGGACAAGAAGAAGCCTAGGGAGGACGAAAATGACCAAATTGATCATCCAATGACACAAACAAACCTATTGGATGCACAAGATTGGTTAAAAACCCTAATTGAACAAGAATAAGCCTAGGGAGGACGAAAATGACCTAATTGATCATCCAATGACACAAACACACCAATTGGATGCACAAGATTGGTTAAAAACCCTAATTGGACAAGAATATGCCTAGGGAGGACGAAAATGACCTGAATATTAATTCAATGACACAACTCAACTTATTGGATGCACAAGATTGGTTAAAAACCCTAATTGGATAAGAATATGCCTCGGGAGGACGAAAATGAGCTAAATGTTAGTCCAATGACACAAATGAACTTATTGGATGCACAAGATTGGTTAAAAACCCTAATTGGACAAGAATAAGCCTAGGGAGGACGAAAATGACCTAATTGATCATCCAATGACACAAACACACCTATTGGATGCACAAGATTGGTTAAAAACCCTAATTGGACAAGAATATGCCTACGGAGGACGAAAATGACCTAAATGTTAATCCAATGACACAAATGAACTTATTGGATGCACAAGATTGGTTAAAAACCCTAATTGGACAAGAATAAGCCTAGGGAGGACGAAAATGACCTAATTGATCATCCAATGACACAAACAAACCTATTGGATGAACATGATTGGTTAAAAACCCTAATTGGACAAGAATATGCCTAGGGAGGAGGAAAATTACCTAAATATTAATTCAATAACACAAACAAAGTTATTGGATGCACAAGATTGGTTAAAAATCCTAATTGGACAAGAATAAGCCTAGGGAGGACGAAAATGACCTAATTGATCATCCAATGACACAAACACACCTATTGGATGCACAAGATTGGTTAAAAACCTTAATTGGACAAGAATATGCCTAGGGAGGACGAAAATGACCTAAATATTAATTCAATGACACAAACAAACTTATTTGAGGCACAAGATTGGTTAAAAACCCTAATTGGACAAGAATAAGCCTAGGGAGGACGAAAATGACCTAATTGATCATCCAATGACACAAACACACCTATTGGATGCACAAGATTGGTTAAAAACCCTAATTGGACAAGAATAAGCCTAGGGAGGACGAAAATGACCTAATTGATCATCCAATGACACAAACACACCTATTGGATGCACAAGATTGGTTAAAAACCCTAGTTGGACAAGAATATGCCTAGGGAGGACGAAAAATACCTAATTGATCATCCAATGACACAAATGAACTTATTGATCATCCAATGAAACAAACACACTTATTGGAAGCACAAGATTGGTTAAAAACCCTAATTGGACAAGAATAAGCCTAGGGAGGACGAAAATGACCTAATTGATCATCCAATGAAACAAACACACTTATTGGAAGCACAAGATTGGTTAAAAACCCTAATTGGACAAGAATAAGCCTAGGGAGGACGAAAATGACCTAATTGATCATCCAATGACACAAACACACCTATTGGATGCACTAGATTGGTTAAAAACCCTAATTGGACAAGAATAAGCCTAGGGAGGATGAAAATGACCTAATTGATCATCCAATGACACAAACACACCTATTGGATGCACAAGATTGGTTAAAAACCCTAATTGGACAAGAATAAGCCTAGGGGGGACGAAAATGACCTAATTGATCATCCAATGACACAAACACACCTATTAGATGCACAAGATTGGTTAAAAACCCTAATTGGACAAGAATAAGCCTAGGGAGGACGAAAATGACCTAATTGATCATCCAATGACACAAACACACCTATTGGATGCACAAGATTGGTCCAAAACTCTAATTGGACAAGAATATGCCTAGGGAGGACGAAAATGACCTAAATGTTAATCCAATGACACAAATGAACTTATTGGATGCACAAGATTGGTTAAAAACCCTAATTGGACAAGAATAAGCCTAGGGAGGATCAAAATGACCTAATTGAATATTCAATGACACAAACACACCTATTGGATGCACAAGATTGGTTAAAAACCCTAATTGGACAAGAATATGCCTAGGGAGGACGAAAATGACCTAAATGTTAATCCCATGACACAAATGAACTTATTGGATGCACAAGATTGGTTAAAAACCCTAATTGGAAAAGAATAAGCCTAGGGAGGATCAAAATGACGTAATTGATCATCCAATTACACAAACACACCCATTGGATGCACAAGATTGGTTAACAACCCTAATTGGACAAGAATAAGCCTATGGAGGATCAAAATGACGTAATTGATCATCCCATGACACAAACACACCTATTGGATTCACAAGATTGGTTAAAAACCCTAATTGGACAAGAATAAGCCTAGGGAGGACGAAAATGACCAAATTGATCGTCCAATGACACAAACAAACCTATTGGATGCACAAGATTGGTTAAAAACCCTAATTGAACAAGAATATGCATAAGGAGGACGAAAATGACCTAAATGTTAATCCAATGACACAAATGAACTTATTGGATGCACAAGATTGGTTAAAAACCCTAATTGGACAAGAATAAGCCTAGGGAGGACGAAAATGACCTAATTGATCATCCAATGACACAAACACACCTATTGGATGCACAAGATTGGTTAAAAACCCTAATTGAACAAGAATATGCCTAAGGAGGACGAAAATAACCTAAATGTTAATCCAATGACACAAATGAACTTATTGGATGCACAAGATTGGTTAAAAACCCTAATTGGACAACAATAAACCGACGGAGGTTGAAAGTGACCTAATTGATCATCCAATGACACAAACACACCTATTGGATGCACAAGATTGGTTAAAAACCCTAATTGGACAAGAATAAGCCTAGGGAGGACGAAAATGACCAAATTGATCATCCAATGACACAAACAAACCTATTGGATGCACAAGATTGGTTAAAAACCCTAATTGAACAAGAATAAGCCTAGGGAGGACGAAAATGACCATATTGATCATCCAATGACACAAACAAACCTATTGGATGCACAAGATTGGTTAAAAACCCTAATTGAACAAGAATATGCCTAAGGAGGACGAAAATGACCTAAATGTTAATCCAATGACACAAATGAACTTATTGGATGCACAAGATTGGTTAAAAACCCTAATTGGACAAGAATAAACCGACGGAGGTTGAAAGTGACCTAATTGATCATCCAATGACACAAACACACCTATTGGATGCACAAGATTGGTTAAAAACCCTAATTGGACAAGAATAAGCCTAGGGAGGACGAAAATGACCAAATTGATCATCCAATGACACAAACACACCTTTTTGATGCACAAGATTGGTTAAAAACCCTAATTGGATAAGTATATGCCTAGGGAGGACGAAAATGACCTAAATGTTAATCCAATGACACAAATGAACTTATTGGATGCACAAGATTGGTTAAAAACCCTAATTGGACAAGAATAAGCCTAGGGAGGACGAAAATGACCTAATTGATCATCCAATGACAAAAACAAACCTATTGGATGCACAAGATTGGTTAAAAACCCTAATTGAACAAGAATATGCCTAAGGAGGACGAAAATGACCTAAATGTTAATCCAATGACACAAATGAACTTATTGGATGCACAAGATTGGTTAAAAACCCTAATTGGACAAGAATAAGCCTAGGGAGGACGAAAATGACCAAATTGATCATCCAATGACACAAACACACCTGTTGGATGCACCAGATTGGTTAAAAACCCTAATTGGACAAGAATAAGCCTAGGGAGGAAGAAAATGACCTAATTGATCATCCAATGACACAAACACACCTATTGGATGCACAAGATTGGTTAAAAACCCTAATTGAACAAGAATATGCCTAAGGAGGACGAAAATGACCTAAATGTTAATCCAATGACACAAATGAACTTATTGGATGCACAAGATTGGTTAAAAACCCTAATTGGACAAGAATAAGCCGAGGGAGGACGAAAATGACCTAATTGATCATCCAATGACACAAACACACCTATTGGATGCACAAGATTGGTTAAAAACCCTAATTGGACAAGAATATGCCTAGGGAGGACGGATATGACCTAAATGTTAATCCAATGAAACAAATGAACTTATTGGATGCACAAGATTGGTTAAAAACCCTAATTGGACAAGAATAAGCCTATGGAGGACGAAAATGACCTAATTGATCATCCAATGACACAAACACACCTATTGGATGCACAAGATTGGTTAAAAACCCTAATTGGACAAGAATATGCCTAGGGAGGACGGATATGACCTAAATGTTAATCCAATGACACAAATGAACTTATTGGATGCACAAGATTGGTTAAAAACCCTAATTGGACAAGAATAAGCTTAGGGAGGACGAAAATGACCTAATTGATCATCCAATGACACAAACACACCTATTGGATGCCCAAGATTGGTAAAAAACCCTAATTGAACAAGAATATGCCTAAGGAGGACGAAAATAACCTAAATGTTAATCCAATGACACAAATGAACTTATTGGATGCATAAGATTGGTTAAAAACCCTAATTGGACAAGAATAAGCCGACAGAGGACGAAAGTAACCTAATTGATCATCCAATGACACAAACACACCTATTGGATGCACAAGATTGGTTAAAAACCCTAATTGGACAAGAATAAGCCTAGGGAGGAAGAAAATGACCTAATTGATCATCCAATGACACAAACTCACCTATTAAATGCACAAGATTGGTTGAAAACCCTAATTGAACAAGAATATGCCTAAGGAGGACGAAAATGACCTAAATGTTAATCCAATGACACAAATGAACTTGTTGGATGCACAAGATTGGTTAAAAACCCTAATTGGACTAGAATAAGCCTAGGGAGGACGAAAATGACCTAATTGATCATCCAATGACACAAACACACCTATTGGATGCACAAGATTGGTTAAAAACCCTAATTGAACAAGAATATGCCTAAGGAGGACGAAAATGACCTAAATGTTAATCCAATGACACAAATGAACTTATTGGATGCACAAGATTGGTTAAAAACCCTAATTGGACAAGAATAAGCCTAGGGAGGATCAAAATGACCTAATTGAATATTCAATGACACAAACACACCTATTGGATGCACAAGATTGGTTAAAAACCCTAATTGGACAAGAATATGCCTAGGGAGGACGAAAATGACCTAAATGTTAATCCAATGACACAAATAAACTTATTGGATGCACAAGATTGGTTAAAAACCCTAATTGGACAAGAATAAGCCTAGGGAGGATCAAAATGACGTAATTGATCATCCAATTACACAAACACACCCATTGGATGCACAAGATTGGTTAAAAACCTTAATTGGACAAGAATAAGCCTATGGAGGATCAAAATGACGTAATTGATCATCCCATGATACAAACACACCTATTGGATTCACAAGATTGGTTAAAAACCCTAATTGGACAAGAATAAGCCTAGGGAGGACGAAAATGACCAAATTGATCATCCAATGACACAAACAATCCTATTGGATGCACAAGATTGGTTAAAAACCCTAATTGAACAAGAATATGCCTAAGGAGGACGAAAATGACCTAAATGTTAATCCAATGACACAAATGAACTTATTGGATGCACAAGATTGGTTAAAAACCCTAATTGGACAAGAATAAGCCTAGGGAGGACGAAAATGACCAAATTGATCATCCAATGACACAAACCTACCTATTGGATGCACAAGATTGGTTAAAAACCCTAATTGAACAAGAATATGCCTAAGGAGGACGAAAATGACCTAAATGTTAATCCAATGACACAAATGAACTTATTGGATGCACAAGATTGGTAAAAAAACCCTAATTGGACAAGAATAAGCCTAGGGAGGACGAAAATGACCAAATTGATCATCCAATGACACAAACAAACCTATTGGATGCACAAGATTGGTTAAAAACCCTAATTGAACAAGAATATGCCTAAGGAGGACGAAAATGACCTAAATGTTAATCCAATGACACAAATGAACTTATTGGATGCACAAGATTGGTTAAAAACCCTAATTGGACAAGAATAAGCCTAGGGAGGACGAAAATGACCTAATTGATCTTCCAATGACACAAACACACCTATTGGATGCACAAGATTGGTTAAAAACCCTAATTGGACAAGAATAAGCCTAGGGAGGACGAAAATGACCTAAATATTAATCCAATGACACAAACAAACTTATTGGATGCACAAGATTGGTTAAAAACCCTAATTGGACAAGAATAAGCCTAGGGAGGACGAAAATGACCTAAATGTTAATCCAATGACACAAATGAACTTATTGGATGCACAAGATTGGTTAAAAATCCTAATTGGACAAGAATAAGCCTAGGGAGAACGAAAATGACCAAATTGATCATCCAATGACACAAATGAACTTATTGGATGCACAAGATTGGTTAAAAACCCTAATTGGACAAGAATAAGCCTAGGGAGGACGAAAATGACCTAATTGATCTTCCAATGACACAAACACACCTATTGGATGCACAAGATTGGTTAAAAACCCTAATTGGACAAGAATATGCCTAGGGAGGATGAAAATGACCTAAATGTTAATCCAATGACACAAATGAACTTATTGGATGCACAAGATTGGTTAAAAACCCTAATTGGACAAGAATAAGCCTAGGGAGGATCAAAATGACGTAATTGATCATCCAATTACACAAACACACCCATTGGATGCACAAGATTGGTTAAAAACCCTAATTGGACAAGAATAAGCCTATGGAGGATCAAAATGACGTAATTGATCATCCCATGACACAAACACACCTATTGGATGCCCAAGATTGGTAAAAAACCCTAATTGAACAAGAATATGCCTAAGGAGGACGAAAATAACCTAAATGTTAATCCAATGACACAAATGAACTTATTGGATGCACAAGATTGGTTAAAAACCCTAATTGGACAAGAATAAGCCGACGGAGGACAAAAGTAACCTAATTGATCATCCAATGACACAAACACACCTATTGGATGCACAAGATTGGTTAAAAACCCTAATTGGACAAGAATAAGCCTAGGGAGGAAGAAAATGACCTAATTGATCATCCAATGACACATACACACCTATTGGATGCACAAGATTGGTTAAAAACCCTAATTGAACAAGAATATGCCTAAGGAGGACGAAAATGACCTAAATGTTAATCCAATGACACAAATGAACTTATTGGATGCACAAGATTGGTTAAAAACCCTAATTGGACAAGAATAAGCCTAGGGAGGACGAAAATGACCAAATTGATCATCCAATGACACAAACACACCTGTTGGATGCACAAGATTGGTTAAAAACCCTAATTGGACAAGAATAAGCCTAGGGAGGAAGAAAATGACCTAATTGATCATCCAATGACACAAACACACCTATTGGATGCACAAGATTGGTTAAAAACCCTAATTGAACAAGAATATGCCTAAGGAGGACGAAAATGACCTAAATGTTAATCCAATGACACAAATGAACTTATTGGATGCACAAGATCGATTAAAAACTCAAATTGGACAAGAATAAGCCTAGGGAGGACGAAAATGACCTAATTGATCATCCAATGACACAAACACACCAATTGGATGCACAAGATTGGTTAAAAACCCTAATTGAACAAGAATATGCCTAAGGAGGACGAAAATGACCTAAATGTTAATCCAATGACACAAATGAACTTATTGGATGCACAAGATTGGTTAAAAACCCTAATTGGACAAGAATAAGCCTAGGGAGGATCAAAATGACCTAATTGAATATTCAATGACACAAACACACCTATTGGATGCACAAGATTGGTTAAAAACCCTAATTGGACAAGAATAAGCCTAGGGAGGACGAAAATGACCTAAATGTTAATCCAATGACACAAATGAACTTATTGGATGCACAAGATTAGTTAAAAACCCTAATTGGACAAGAATAAGCCTAGGGAGGATGAAAATAACCTAATTGATCATCCAATGACACAAACACACCTATTGGATGCACAAGATTGGTCTAAAACTCTAATTGGACAAGAATATGCCTAGCGAGGAAGAAAATGACCTAAATGTTATTCCAATGGCACAAATGAACTTATTGGATGCACAAGATTGGTTAAAAACCCTAATCGGACAAAATAAGCCTAGGGAGGATGAAAATGACCTAAATGTTAATCCAATGACAAACCTCAACTTATTGGATGCACAAGATTGGTTAAAAACCCTAATTGGACAAGAATAAGCCTAGGGAGGACGAAAATGACCTAATTGATCATCCAATGACACAAACACACCAATTGGATGCACAAGATTCGTTAAAAACCCTAATTGGACAAGAATATGCCTAGGGAGGACGAAAATGACCTAATTGATCATCCAATGACACAAACACACCTATTGGATGCACAAGATTGGTTAAAAACCCTAATTGGGAATTAATAAGCCTAGGGATGACGAAAATGACCTAATTGATCATCCAATGACACAAACACACCTATTGGATGCACAAGATTGGTTAAAAACCCTAATTGGACAAGAATAAGCCTAGGGAGGACGAAAATGACCTAAATGTTAATCCAATGACACAACTCAACTTATTGGATGCACAAGATTGGTTAAAAACCCTAATTGGGTAAGAATAAGCCTATGGAGGACGAAAATGACCTAATTGATCATCCAATGACACAAACACACCTATTGGATGCACAAGATTGGTTAAAAACCCTAATTGGACAAGAATAAGCCTAGGGAGGACGAAAATGACCTAACTGTTAATCCAATGACACAACTCAACTTATTGGATGCACAAGATTGGTTAAAAACCCTAATTGGACAAGAATAAGCCTAGGGAGGACGAAAATGACCTAATTGATCATCCAATGACACAAACACACCAATTGGATGCACAAGATTCGTTAAAAACCCTAATTGGACAAGAATATGCCTAGGGAGGACGAAAATGACCTAATTGATCATCCAATGACACAAACACACCTATTGGATGCACAAGATTGGTTAAAAACCCTAATTGGACAAGAATAAGCCTAAGGGGGACGAAAATGACCTAATTGATCATCCAATGACACAAACACACCTATTGGATGCACAAGATTGGTTAAAAACCCTAATTGGACAAGAATATGCCTAGGGATGACGAAAATGACCTAATTGATCATCCAGTGATACAAATGAACTTATTGGATGCACAAGATTAGTTAAAAACCCTAATTGGACAAGAATAAGCCTAGGGAGGACGAAAATAACCAAATTGATCATCCAATGACACAAACACACCTATTGGATGCATAAAGATTGGTTAAAAACCCTAATTGGACTAGAATATGCCTAAGGAGGACGAAAATGACCTAAATGTTAATCCAATGACACAAATGAACTTATTGGATGCACAAGATTGGTTAAAAACCCTAATTGGGCAAGAATAAGCCTAGGGAGGACGAAAATGACCTAAATGTTAATCCAATGACACAACTCAACTTATTGGATGCACAAGATTGGTTAAAAACCATAATTGGGCAAGAATAAGCCTAGGGAGGACGAAAATGACCTAATTGATCATCCAATGACACAAACACACCTATTGGATGCACAAGATTGGTTAAAAACCCTAACTGGACAAGAATATGCCTAGGGAGGACGAAAATGACCTAATTGATCATCCAATGACACAAACACACCTATTGGATGCACAAGATTGGTTAAAAACCCTAATTTGACAAGAATATGCCTAGGGAGGACGAATATGACCTAAATGTTAGTCCAATAACTCAAATGAACTTATTGGATGCACAAGATTGGTTAAAAACCCTAATTGGATAAGAATAAGCCTTGGGAGAACGTAAATGACCTAAATGTTAATCCAATGACACAACTCAACTTATTGGATGCACAAGATTGGTTAAAAACCCTAATTGGACAAGAATAAGCCTAGGGAGGACGAAAATGACCTAATTGATCATCCAATGACACAAACACACCTATTGGATGCACAAGATTGGTTAAAAACCCTAGTTGGACAAGAATATGCCTAGGGAGGACGAAAATGACCTAATTGATCATCCAATGACACAAATGAACTTATTGGATGCACAAGATTGGTTAAAAACCCTAATTGGACAAGAATAAGCCTAGGGAGGACGAAAACGACCTAATTGATCATCCAATGACACAAACACACCTATTGGATGCACAAGATTGGTTAAAACCCTAATTGGACAAGAATATGCCTAGGGAGGACGAAAATGACCTAAATGTTAATCCAATGACACAAATGAACTTATTGGATGCACAAGATTGGTTAAAAACCCTAATTGGACAAGAATAAGCCTAGGGAGGACGAAAATGACCTAATTGATCATCCAATGACACAAACACACCTATTGGATGCACAAGATTGGTTAAAAACCCTAATTGGACAAGAATAAGCCTAGGGAGGACAACAATGACCTAATTGATCATCCAATGACACAAACACACCTATTGGATGCACAAGAATGGTTAAAAACCCTAATTGGACAAGAATAAGCCTAGGGAGGACGAAAATGACCTAATTGATCATCCAATGACACAAACACACCTATTGGATGCACAAGATTGGTTAAAAACCCTAATTGGACAAGAATAAGCCTAGGGAGGACGAAAATGACCTAATTGATCATCCAATGACACAAACACACCTATTGGATGCACAAGATTGGTTAAAAACCCTAATTGGACAAGAATATGCCTAGGGAGGACGAAAATGACCTAAATGTTAATCCAATGACACAACTCAACTTATTGGATGCACAAAATTGGTTAAAAACCCTAATTGGACAAGAATATGCCTAGGGAGGACGAAAATGACCTAGTTGATCATCCAATGACACAAACACACCTATTGGATGCACAAGATTGGTTAAAAACCCTAATTGGACAAGAATAAGCCTAGGGAGGACGAAAATGACCTAATTGATCATCCAATGACACAAACACACCTATTGGATGCACAAGATTGGTTAAAAACCCTAGTTGGACAAGAATATGCCAAAGGAGGACGAAAATAACCTAATTGATCATCCAATGACAGAAATGATCTTATTGGATGCACAAGATTTGTTAAAAACCCTAAATGGACAAGAATAAGCCTAAGGAGGACGAAAATGACCTAATTGATCATCCAATGACACAAACACACCTATTAGATGCACAAGATTGGTTTAAAACCCTAGTTGGACAAGAATATGCCTAGGGAGGACGAAAATGACCTAGTTGATCATCCAATGACACAAACACACCTATTGGATGCACAAGATTGGTTAAAAACCCTAATTGGACAAGAATAAGCCTAGGGAGGACGAAAATGACCTAATTGATCATCCAATGACACAAACACACCTATTGGATGCACAAGATTGGTTAAAAACCCTTAATTGGACAAGAATATGCCTAGGGAGGATGAAAATGACCTAATTGATCATCCAATGACACAAACACACCTATTGGATGCACAAGATTGGTTAAAAACCCTAATTGGACAAGAATAAGCCTAGGGAGGAAGAAAATGACCTAATTGATCATCCAATGACACAAACTCACCTATTGGATGCACAAGATTGGTTAAAAACCCTAATTGAACAAGAATATGCCTAAGGAGGACGAAAATGACCTAAATGTTAATCCAATGACACAAATGAACTTGTTGGATGCACAAGATTGGTTAAAAACCCTAATTGGACTAGAATAAGCCTAGGGAGGACGAAAATGACCTAATTGATCATCCAATGACACAAACACACCTATTGGATGCACAAGATTGGTTAAAAACCCTAATTGAACAAGAATATGCCTAAGGAGGACGAAAATGATCTAAATGTTAATCCAATGACACAAATGAACTTATTGGATGCACAAGATTGGTTAAAAACCTTAATTGGACAAGAATAAGCCTAGGGAGGATCAAAATGACCTAATTGAATATTCAATGACACAAACACACCTATTGGATGCACAAGATTGGTTAAAAACCCTAATTGGACAAGAATATGCCTAGGGAGGACGAAAATGACCTAAATGTTAATCCAATGACACAAATGAACTTATTGGATGCACAAGATTGTTTCAAAACCCTAATTGGACAAGAATAAGCCTAGGGAGGATCAAAATGACGTAATTGATCATCCAATTACACAAACACACCCATTGGATGCACAAGATTGGTTAAAACCCCTAATTGGGCAAGAATAAGCCTATGGAGGATCAAAATGACGTAATTGATCATCCCATGACACAAACACACCTATTGGATTCACAAGATTGGTTAAAAACCCTAATTGGACAAGAATAAGCCTAGGGAGGACGAAAATGACCAAATTGATCATCCAATGACAAAAACAAACCTATTGGATGCACAAGATTGGTTAAAAACCCTAATTGAACAAGAATATGCCTAAGGAGGACGAAAATGACCTAAATGTTAATCCAATGACACAAATGAACTTATTGGATGCACAAGATTGGTTAAAAACCCTAATTGGACAAGAATAAGCCTAGGGAGGACGAAAATGACATAATTGATCATCCAATGACACAAACACACCTATTGGATGCACAAGATTGGTTAAAAACCCTAATTGAACAAGAATATGCCTAAGGAGGACGAAAATGACCTAAATGTTAATCCAATGACACAAATGAAATTATTGAATGCACAAGATTGGTTAAAAACCCTAATTGGACAAGAATAAGCCGATGGAGGACGAAAATGACTTAATTGATCATCCAATGACACAAACACACCTATTGGATGCACAAGATTGGTTAAAAACCATAATTGAACAAGAATATGCCTAAGGAGGACGAAAATGACCTAAATGTTAATCCAATGACACAAATGAACTTGTTGGATGCACAAGATTGGTTAAAAACCCTAATTGGACTAGAATAAGCCTAGGGTGGACGAAAATGACCTAATTGATCATCCAATGACACAAACACACCTATTGGAAGCACAAGATTGGTTAAAAACCCTAATTGAACAAGAATATGCCTAAGGAGGACGAAAATGACCTAAATGTTAATCCAATGACACAAATGAACTTATTGGATGCACAAGATTGGTTAAAAACCCTAATTGGACAAGAATAAGCCTAGGGAGGATCAAAATGACCTAATTGAATATTCAATGACACAAACACACCTATTGGATGCACAAGATTGGTTAAAAACCCTAATTGGACAAGAATATGCCTAGGGAGGACGAAAATGACCTAAATGTTAATCCAATGACACAAATGAACTTATTGGATGCACAAGATTGGTTAAAAACCCTAATTGGACAAGAATAAGCCTAGGGAGGATCAAAATGACGTAATTGATCATCCAATTATACAAACACACCCATTGGATGCACAAGATTGGTTAAAAACCCTAATTGGACAAGAATAAGCCTATGGAGGATCAAAATGACGTAATTGATCATACAATGACACAAACACACCTATTGGATTCAGAAGATTGGTTAAAAACCCTAATTGGACAAGAATAAGCCTATGGAGGACGAAAATGACCAAATTGATCATCCAATGACACAAACAAACCTATTGGATGCACAAGATTGGTTAAAAACCCTAATTGAACAAGAATAAGCCAAGGGAGGACGAAAATGACCTAATTGATCATCCAATGACACAAACACACCTATTGGATGCACAAGATTGGTTAAAAACCCTAATTGAACAAGAATATGCCTAAGGAGGACGAAAATGACCTAAATGTTAATCCAATGACACAAATGAACTTATTGGATGCACAAGATTGGTTAAAAACCCTAATTGGACAAGAATAAGCCTAGGGAGGATCAAAATGACCTAATTGAATATTCAATGACACAAACACACCTATTGGATGCACAAGTTTGGTTAAAAACCCTAATTGGACAAGAATATGCCTAGGGAGGACGAAAATGACCTAAATGTTAATCCAATGACACAAATGAACTTATTGGATGCACAAGATTGGTTAAAAACCCTAATTGGACAAGAATAAGCCTAGGGAGGATCAAAATGACGTAATTGATCATCCAATTACACAAACACACCCATTGGATGCACAAGATTGGTTAAAAACCCTAATTGAACAAGAATATGCCTAAGGAGGACGAAAATGACCTAAATGTTAATCCAATGACACAAATGAACTTATTGGATGCACAAGATTGGTTAAAAACCCTAATTGGACAAGAATAAGCCTAGGGAGGATCAAAATGACCTAATTGAATATTCAATGACACAAACACACCTATTGGATGCACAAGATTGGTTAAAAACCCTAATTGGACAAGAATAAGCCTAGGGAGGATCAAAATGACATAATTGATCATCCAATGACACAAACACACCCATTGGATGCACAAGATTGGTTAAAAACCCTAATTGGACAAGAATAAGCCTATGGAGGATCAAAATGACGTAATTGATCATCCAATGACACAAACACACCTATTAGATTCACAAGATTGGTTAAAAACTTAATTGGACAAGAATAAGCCTAGGGAGGACGAAAATGACCAAATTGATCATCCAATGACACAAACAAACCTATTGGATGCACAAGATTGGTTAAAAACCCTAATTGAACAAGAATAAGCAAAGGGAGGACGAAAATGACCTAATTGATCATCCAATGACACAAACACACCTATTGGATGCACAAGATTGGTTAAAAACCCTAATTGAACAAGAATATGCCTAAGGAGGACGAAAATGACCTAAATGTTAATCCAATGACACAAATGAACTTATTGGATGCACAAGATCGGTTAAAAACCCTAATTGGACAAGAATAAGCCTAGGGAGGACGAAAATGACCTAATTGATCATCCAATGACACAACCACACCTATTGGATGCACAAGATTGGTTAAAAACCCTAATTGAACAAGAATATGCCTAAGGAGGACGAAAATGACCTAAATGTTAATCCAATGACACAAATGAACTTATTGGATGCACAAGATTGGTTAAAAACCCTAATTGGACAAGAATAAGCCTAAGGAGGATCAAAATGACCTAATTGAATATTCAATGACACAAACACACCTATTGGATGCACAAGATTGGTTAAAAACCCTAATTGGACAAGAATATGCCTAGGGAGGACGAAAATGACCTAAATGTTAATCCAATGACACAAATGAACTTATTGGATGCACAAGATTGGTTAAAAACCCTAATTGGACAAGAATAAGCCTAGGGAGGACGAAAATGACCTTAATGTTCATCCAATGACACAAATGAACTTATTGGATGCACAAGATTGGTTAAAAACCCTAATTGGACAAGAATATGCCTAGGGAGGACGAAAATGACCTAAATGTTAATCCAATGACACAAATGAACTTATTGGATGCACAAGATTGGTTAAAAACCCTAATTGGACAAGAATAAGCCTAGGGAGGACGAAAATGACTTAATTGATCTTCCAATGACACAAACACACCTATTGGATGCACAAGATTGGTTAAAAACCCTAATTGGACAAGAATATGCCTAGGGAGGACGAAAATGACCTAAATGTTAATCCAATGACACAAATGAACTTATTGGATGCACAAGATTGGTTAAAAACCCTAATTGGACAAGAATAAGCCTTGGGAGGATGAGAATGACCTAATTGATCATCCAATGACACAAACACACCTATTGGATGCACAAGACTGGTTAAAAACCCTAGTTGGACAAAAATATGCCTAGGAAGGACGAAAATGACCTAATTGATCATCCAATGACACAAATGAACTTATCGGATGCACAAGATTTGTTAAAAACCCTAATTGGACAAGAATAAGCCTAGGGAGGACGAAAATGACCTAATTGATCATCCAATGACACAAACACACATATTGGATGCACAAGATTGGTTAAAAACCCTAATTGGACAAGAATATGCCTAGGGAGGACGAAAATGACCTAAATGTTAATCCAATGACACAAATGAACTTATTGGATGCACAAGATTGGTTAAAAACCCTAATTGGACAAGAATATGCCTAGGGAGGACAAAAATGACCTAAATATTAATTCAATGACACAAACAAACTTATCGGATGCACAAGATTGGTTAAAAACCCTAATTGGACAAGAATAAGCCTAGGGAGGACAAAAATGACCTAATTGATCATCCAATGACACAAACACATCTATTGGATGCACAAGATTGGTTAAAAACCCTAATTGAAAAGAATAAGCCTAGGGAGGACGAAAATGACCTAATTGATCATCCAATGAGACAAACACACCTATTGGATGCAAAAGATTAGTTAAAAACCCTAATTGGACAAGAATAAGCCTAGGGAGGACGAAAATAACCTAATTGATCATCCAATGACACAAACACACCTATTGGATGCACAAGATTGGTCTAAAACTCTAATTGGACAAGAATATGCCTAGGGAGGACGAAAATGACCTAAAAGTTAATCTAATGACACAAATGAACGTATTGGATGCACAAGATTGGTTAAAAACCCTAATTGGACAAGAATAAGCCTAGGGAGGACGAAAATGACCTAATTGATCATCCAATGACACAAACACACCTATTGGATGCACAAGATTGGTTAAAAACCCTAATTGGACAAGAATATGCCTAGGGAGGACGAAAATGACCTAAATGTTAATCCAATGACACAAATGAACTTATTGGATGCACAAGATTGGTTAAAAACCCTAATTGGACAAGAATAAGCCTAGGAAGGACGAAAATGACCTAATTGATCATCCAATGACACAAACATACCTGTTGGAAGCACAAGATTGGTTAAAAACCCTAGTTGGACAAGAATATGCCTAGGGAGGACGAAAATGACATAATTGATCATCCAATGACACAAATGAACTTATTGGATGCACAAGATTGGTTAAAAACCCTAATTGGACAAGAATAAGCCTAGGGAGGACGAAAATGACCTAATTGATCATCCAATGACACAAACACACCTATTGGATGCACAAGATTGGTTTAAAACCCTAATTGGACAAGAATAAGTCTAGGGAGGACGAAAATGACCTAATTGATCATCCAATGACACAAACACACCTATTGGAAGCACAAGATTGGTTAAAAACCCTAGTTGGACAAGAATATGCCTAGGGAGGACGAAAATGACCTAATTGATCATCCAATGACACAAATGAACTTATTGGATGCACAAGATTGTTTAAAAACCCTAATTGGACAAGAATAAGCATAGAAAGGACGAAAATGACCTAATTGATCATCCAATGACACAAACACACCTATTGGATGCACAAGATTGGTTAAAAACCCTAATTGGACAAGAATATGCCTAGGGAGGACGAAAATGACCTAAATGTTAATCCAATGACACAAATGAACTTATTGGATGCACAAGATTGGTTAAAAACCCTAATTGGACAAGAATAAGCCTAGGGAGGATCAAAATGACGTAATTGATCATCCAATTACACAAACACACCCATTGGATGCACAAGATTGGTTAAAAACCCTAATTGGACAAGAATATGCCTAAGGAGGACGAAAATGACCTAAATGTTAATCCAATGACACAAATGAACTTATTGGATGCACAAGATTGGTTAAAAACCCTAATTGGACAAGAATAAGCCTAGGGATGACGAAAATGACCTAATTGATCATCCAATGACACAAACAAACCTATTGGATGCACAAGATTGGTTAAAAACCCTAATTGAACAAGAATAAGCCTAGGGAGGACGAAAATGACCTAATTGATCATCCAATGACACAAACACACCTATTGGATGCACCAGATTGGTTAAAAACCCTAATTGGACAAGAATAAGCCTAGGGAGGATCAAAATGACGTAATTAATCATCCAATGACACAAACACACCTATTGGATGCACAAGATTGGTTAAAACCCCTAATTGGACAAGAATAAGCCTAGGGACGAAGAAAATGACATAATTTATCATCCAATGACATAAACACACCTATTGGATGCACAAGATTGGTTAAAAACCCTAATTGGACAAGAATAAGCCTAGGGAGGACGAAAATGACCTAATTGATCATCCAATGACACAAACACACCAATTGGATGCACAAGATTGGTTAAAAACCCTAATTGGACAAGAATAAGCCTAGGGAGGAAGAAAATGACGTAAATGATCATCTAATGACACAAACACACCTTTTGGATGCACAAGATTGGTTAAAAACCCTAATTGAACAGGAATATGCCTAAGGAGGACGAAAATGACCTAAATGTTAATCCAATGACACAAATGAACTTATTGGATGCACAAGATTGGTTAAAAACCCTAATTGGACAAGAATAAGCCGACGGAGGACGAAAATGACCTAATTGATCATTCAATGACACAAACACACCTATTGGATGCACAAGATTGGTTAAAAACCCTAATTGGACAAGAATAAGCCTAGGGAGGAAGAAAATGACCTAATTGATCATCCAATGACACAAACACACCTATTGGAAGCACAAGATTGGTTAAAAACCCTAATTGGACAAGAATATGCCTAGGGAGGACGAAAATGACCTAAATGTTAATCCAATGACACAAATGAACTTATTGGATGCACAAGATTGGTTAAAAACCCTAATTGGAAAAGAATAAGCCTAGGGAGGACGAAAATGACCTAATTGATCATCCAATGATACAAACACACCTATTGGATTCACAAGATTGGTTAAAAACCCTAATTGGACAAGAATATGCCTAGGGAGGAGGTAAATGACCTAAATATTAATTCAATGACACAAACAAAGTTATTGGATGCACAAGATTGGTTAAAAACCCTAATTGGACAAGAATAAGCCTTGGGAGGACGAAAATGACCTAATTGATCATCCAATGACACAAACACACCTATTGGATGCACAAGATTGGTTAAAAACCCTAATTGGACAAGAATAAGCCTAGGGAAGACGAAAATGACCTAATTGATCATCCAATGACACAAAGACACCTATTGGATGCATAAGATTGGTTAAAAACCCTAATTGGACAAGAATATGCCTAGGGAGGACGAAAATGACCTAAATGTTAATCCAATGACACAAATGAACTTATTGGATGCACAAGATTGGTTAAAAACCCTAATTGGACAAGAATAAGCCTAGGGAGGACGAAAATGACCTTAATGTTCATCCAATGACACAAATGAACTTATTGGATGCACAAGATTGGTTAAAAACCCTAATTGGACAAGAATATGCCTAGGGAGGACGAAAATGACCTAAATGTTAATCCAATGACACAAATGAACTTATTGGATGCACAAGATTGGTTAAAAACCCTAATTGGACAAGAATAAGCCTAGGGAGGACGAAAATGACCAAATTGATCATCCAATGACACAAAGAAACCTATTGGATGCACAAGATTGGTTAAAAACCCTAATTGAACAAGAATATGCCTAAGGAGGACGAAAATGACCTAAATGTTAATCCAATGACACAAATGAACTTATTGGATGCACAAGATTGGTTAAAAACCCTAATTGGACAAGAATAAGCCGACGGAGGACGAAAATGACCTAATTGATCATTCAATGACACAAACACACCTATTGGATGCACAAGATTGGTTAAAAACCCTAATTGGACAAGAATAAGCCTAGGGAGGAAGAAAATGACCTAATTGATCATCCAATGACACAAACTCACCTATTGGATGCACAAGATTGGTTAAAAACCCTAATTGAACAAGAATATGCCTAACGAGGACGAAAATGACCTAAATGTTAATCCAATGACACAAATGAACTTATTGGATGCACAAGATTGGTTAAAAACCCTAATTGGACAAGAATAAGGCTAGGGAGGACGAAAATGACCTACTTGATCATCCAATGACAAAAACAAACCTATTGGATGCACAAGATTGGTTAAAAACCCTAATTGAACAAGAATATGCCTAAGGAGGACGAAAATGACCTAAATGTTAATCCAATGACACAAATGAACTTATTGGATGTACAAGATTGGTTAAAAACCCTAATTGGACAAGAATAAGCCTAGGGAGGATCAAAATGACCTAATTGAATATTCAATGACACAAACACACCTATTGGATGCACAAGATTGGTTAAAAACCCTAATTGGACAAGAATATGCCTAGGGAGGACGAAAATGACCTAAAGGTTAATCCAATGACACAAATGAACTTATTGGATGCACAAGATTGGTTAAAAACCCTAATTGGACAAGAATAAGCCTAGGGAGGATCAAAATGACGTAATTGATCATCCAATTACACAAACACACCCATTGGATGCACAAGATTGGTTAAAAACCCTAATTGGACAAGAATAAGCCTATGGAGGATCAAAATGACGTAATTGATCATCCAATGACACAAACACACCTATTGGATTCACAAGATTGGTTAAAAACCCTAATTGGACAAGAATAAGCCTAGGGAGGACGAAAATGACCAAATTGATCATCCAATGACACAAACAAACCTATTGGATGCACAAGATTGGTTAAAAACCCTAATTGAACAAGAATAAGCCAAGGGAGGACGAAAATGACCTAATTGATCATCCAATGACACAAACACACCTATTGGATGCACAAGAGTGGTTAAAAACCCTAATTGGACAAGAATAAGCCTAAGGAGGAAGAAAATGACCTAATTGATCATCCAATGACACATACACACCTATTGGATGCACAAGATTGGTTAAAAACCCTAATTGAACAAGAATATGCCTAAGGAGGACGAAAATGACCTAAATGTTAATCCAATGACACAAATGAATTTATTGGATGCACAAGATTGGTTAAAAACCCTAATTGGACAAGAATAAGCCTAGGGAGGATCAAAATGACCTAATTGAATATTCAATGACACAAACACACCTATTGGATGCACAAGATTGGTTAAAAACCCTAATTGGACAAGAATATGCCTAGGGAGGACGAAAATGACCTAAATGATAATCCAATGACACAAATGAACTTATTGGATGCACAAGATTGGTTAAAAACCCTAATTGGACAAGAATATGCCTAGGGAGGACGAAAATGACCTAAATGTTAATCCAATGACACAAATGAACTTATTGGATGCACAAGATTGGTTAAAAACCCTAATTGGACAAGAATATGCCTAGGGAGGACGAAAATAACCTAATTGATCATCCAATGACACAAATGAACTTATTGGATGCACAAGATTGGTTAAAAACCCTAATTGGACAAGAATAGGCCTAGGGAGGACGAAAATGACCTAATTGATCATCCAATGACACAAACACACCTATTGGATGCACAAGATTGGTTAGAAATCCTAATTGGACAAGAATAAGCCTAGGGAGGACGAAAATGACCTAATTAATCATCCAGTGACACAAACACACCTATTGGATGCACAAGATTGGTTAAAAACCCTAATTGGACAAGAATATGCCTAGGGAGGACGAAAATGACCTAAATGTTAATCCAATGACACAAATGAACTTATTGGATGCACAAGATTGGTTAAAAACCCTAATTGGACAAGAATAAGCCTAGGGAGGATCAACGTGACCTAATCGATCATCCAATGAGATAAACACACATATTGGATGCACAAGATTGGTTAAAAACCCTAATTGGACAAGAATATGCCTAGGGAGGACGAAAATGACCTAAATGTTAATCCAATAACACAAATGAACTTATTGGATGCATAAGATTGGTTAAAAACCCTAATTGGACAAGAATATGCCTAGGGAGGACGAAAATGACCTAAATGTTAATCCAATGACACAAATGAACTTATTGGATGCACAAGATTGGTTAAAAACCCTAATTGGACAAGAATAAGCCTAGGGAGGATCAAAATGACATAATTGATCATCCAATGACACAAACACACCCATTGGATGCACAAGATTGGTTAAAAACCCTAATTGGACAAGAATAAGCCTATGGAGGATCAAAATGACGTAATTGATCATCCAATGACACAAACACACCTATTGGATTCACAAGATTGGTTAAAAACCCTAATTGGACAAGAATAAGCCTAGGGAGGACGAAAATGACCATATTGATCATCCAATGACACAAACAAACCTATTGGATGCACAAGATTGGTTAAAAACCCTAATTGAACAAGACTATGCCTAACGAGGACGAAAATGACCTAAATGTTAATCCAATGACACAAATGAACTTATTGGATGCACAAGATTGGTTAAAAACCCTAATTGGACAAGAATAAGCCTAGGGAGGACGAAAATGACCTAATTGATCATCCAATGACAAAAACAAACCTATTGGATGCATAAGATTGGTTAAAAACCCTAATTGAACAAGAATATGCCTAAGGAGGACGAAAATGACCTAAATGTTAATCCAATGACACAAATGAACTTATTGGATGCACAAGATTGGTTAAAAACCCTAATTGGACAAGAATAAGCCTAGGGAGGACGAAAATGACATAATTGATCATCCAATGACACAAACACACCTATTGGATGCACAAGATTGGTTGAAAACCCTAATTGAACAAGAATATGCCTAAGGAGGACGAAAATGACCTAAATGTTAATCCAATGACACAAATGAACTTATTGGATGCACAAGATTGGTTAAAAACCCTAATTGGACAAGAATATGCCGACGGAGGACGAAAATGACCTAATTGATCATCCAATGACACAAACACACCTATTGGATGCACTAGATTGGTTAAAAACCCTAATTGGACAAGAATAAGCCTAGGGAGGAAGAAAATGACCTAATTGATCATCCAATGACACAAACTCACCTATTGGATGCATAAGATTGGTTAAAAACCCTAATTGAACAAGAATATGCCTAAGGAGGACGAAAATGACCTAAATATTAATCCAATGACACAAATGAACTTGTTGGATGCACAAGATTGGTTAAAAACCCTAATTGGACTAGAATAAGCCTAGGGAGGACGAAAATGACCTAATTGATCATCCAATGACACAAACACACCTATTGGATGCACAAGATTGGTTAAAAACCCTAATTGAACAAGAATATGCCTAAGGAGGACGAAAATGACCTAAATGTTAATCCAATGACACAAATGAACTTATTGGATACACAAGATTGGTTAAAAACCCTAATTGGACAAGAATAAGCCTAGGGAGGATCAAAATGACCTAATTGAATATCCAATGACACAAACACACCTATTGGATGCACAAGATTGGTTAAAAACCCTAATTGGACAAGAATATGCTTAGGGAGGACGAAAATGACCTAAATGTTAATCCAATGACACAAATGAACTTATTGGATGCGCAAGATTGGTTAAAAACCCTAATTGGACAAGAATAAGCCTAGGGAGGATCAAAATGACATAATTGATCATCCAATGACACAAACACACCCATTGGATGCACAAGATTGGTTAAAAACCCTAATTGGACAAGAATAAGCCTATGGAGGATGAAAATGACCAAATTGATCATCCAATGACACAAACAAACCTATTGGATGCACAAGATTGGTTAAAAACCCTAATTGAAAAAGAATAAGCCAAGGGAGGACGAAAAACACCTAATTGATCATCCAATGACACAAACACACCTATTGGATGCACAAGATTGGTTAAAAACCCTAATTGGACAAGAATAAGCCTAGGGAGGAAGAAAATGACCTAATTGATCATCCAATGACACAAACACACCTATTGGATGCACAAGATTGGTTAAAAACCCTAATTGAACAAGAATATGCCTAAGGAGGACGAAAATGACCTAAATGTTAATCCAATGACACAAATGAACTTATTGGATGCACAAGATCGGTTAAAAACCCTAATTGGACAAGAATAAGCCTAGGGAGGACGAAAATGACCTAATTGATCATCCAATGACACAACCACACCTATTGGATGCACAAGATTGGTTAAAAACCCTAATTGAACAAGAATATGCCTAAGGAGGACGAAAATGACCTAAATGTTAATCCAATGACACAAATGAACTTATTGGATGCACAAGATTGGTTAAAAACCCTAATTGAACAAGAATAAGCCAAGGGAGGACGAAAATGACCTAATTGATCATCCAATAACACAAACACACCTATTGGATGCACAAGATTGGTTAAAAACCCTAATTGAACAAGAATATGCCTAAGGAGGACGAAAATGACCTAAATGTTAATCCAATGACACAAATGAACTTATTGGATGCACAAGATTGGTTAAAAACCCTAATTGGACAAGAATAAGCCTAGGGAGGACGAAAATGACCAAATTGATCATCCAATGACACAAACACACCTGTTGGATGCACAAGATTGGTTAAAAACCCTAATTGGACAAGAATAAGCCTAGGGAGGAAGAAAATGACCTAATTGATCATCCAATGACACAAACACACCTATTGGATGCACAAGATTGGTTAAAAACCCTAATTGAACAAGAATATGCCTAAGGAGGACGAAAATGACCTAAATGTTAATCCAATGACACAAATGAACTTATTGGATGCACAAGATCGATTAAAAACTCAAATTGGACAAGAATAAGCCTAGGGAGGACGAAAATGACCTAATTGATCATCCAATGACACAAACACACCAATTGGATGCACAAGATTGGTTAAAAACCCTAATTGAACAAGAATATGCCTAAGGAGGACGAAAATGACCTAAATGTTAATCCAATGACACAAATGAACTTATTGGATGCACAAGATTGGTTAAAAACCCTAATTGGACAAGAATAAGCCTAGGGAGGACGAAAATGACCAAATTGATCATCCAATGACAAAAACAAACCTATTGGATGCACAAGATTGGTTAAAAACCCTAATTGAACAAGAATATGCCTAAGGAGGACGAAAATGACCTAAATGTTAATCCAATGACACAAATGAACTTATTGGATGCACAAGATTGGTTAAAAACCCTAATTGGACAAGAATAAGCCTAGGGAGGACGAAAATGACCAAATTGATCATCCAATGACACAAACACACCTGTTGGATGCACCAGATTGGTTAAAAACCCTAATTGGACAAGAATAAGCCTAGGGAGGAAGAAAATGACCTAATTGATCATCCAATGACACAAACACACCTATTGGATGCACAAGATTGGTTAAAAACCCTAATTGAACAAGAATATGCCTAAGGAGGACGAAAATGACCTAAATGTTAATCCAATGACACAAATGAACTTATTGGATGCACAAGATTGGTTAAAAACCCTAATTGGACAAGAATAAGCCTAGGGAGGATCAAAATGACCTAATTGAATATTCAATGACACAAACACACCTATTGGATGCACAAGATTGGTTAAAAACCCTAATTGGACAAGAATATGCCTAGGGAGGACGAAAATGACCTATATGTTAATCCAATGACACAAATGAACTTATTGGATGCACAAGATTGGTATAAAACCCAAATTGGACAAGAATAAGCCTAGGGAGGATCAAAATGACGTAATTGATCATCCAATTACACAAACACACCCATTGGATGCACAAGATTGGTTAAAAACTCTAATTGGACAAGAATAAGCCTATGGAGGATCAAAATGACGTAATTGATCATCCCATGATACAAACACACCTATTGGATTCCCAAGATTGGTTAAAAACCCTAATTGGACAAGAATAAGCCTAGGGAGGACGAAAATGACCAAATTGATCATCCAATGACACAAACAAACCTATTGGATGCACAAGATTGGTTAAAAACCCTAATTGAACAAGAATATGCCTAAGGAGGACGAAAATGACTTAAATGTTAATCCAATGACACAAATGAACTTACTGGATGCACAAGATTGGTTAAAAACCCTAATTGGACAAGAATAGGCCTAGGGAGGACGAAAATGACCAAATTGATCATCCAATGACACAAACAAACCTATTGGATGCACAAGATTGGTTAAAAACCCTAATTGAACAAGAATATGCCTAAGGAGGACGAAAATGACCTAAATGTTAATCCAATGACACAAATGAACTTATTGGATGCACAAGATTGGTTAAAAACCCTAATTGGACAAGAATAAGCCTAGGGAGGACGAAAATGACCAAATTGATCATCCAATGACACAAACACACCTGTTGGATGCACTTGATTGGTTAAAAACCCTAATTGGACAAGAATAAGCCTAGGGAGGAAGAAAATGACCTAATTGATCATCCAATGACACAAACACACCTATTGGATGCACAAGATTGGTTAAAAACCCTAATTGAACAAGAATATGCCTAAGGAGGACGAAAATGACCTAAATGTTAATCCAATGACACAAATGAACTTATTGGATACACAAGATCGATTAAAAACTCAAATTGGACAAGAATAAGCCTAGGGAGGACGAAAATGACCTAATTGATCATCCAGTGACACAAACACACCTATTGGATGCACAAGATTGGTTAAAAACCCTAATTGAACAAGAATATGCTTAAGGAGGACGAAAATGACCTAAATGTTAATCCAATGACACAAATGAACTTATTGGATGCACAAGATTGGTTCAAAACCCTAATTGGACAAGAATAAGCCTAGGTAGGATCAAAATGACCTAATTGAATATTCAATGACACAAACACACCTATTGGATGCACAAGATTGGTTAAAAACCCTAATTGGACAAGAATATGCCTAGGGAGGACGAAAATGACCTAAATGTTAATCCAATGACACAAATGAACTTATTGGATGCACAAGATTGGTTAAAAACCCTAATTGGACAAGAATAAGCCTAGGGAAGATCAAAATGACGTAATTGATCATCCAATTACACAAACACACCCATTGGATGCACAAGATTGGTTAATAACCCTAATTGGACAAGAATAAGCCTAGGGAGGACGAAAATGACCAAATTGATCATCCAATGACACAAACAAACCTAATGGATGCACAAGATTGGTTAAAAACCGTAATTGAACAAGAATAAGCCTAGGGAGGACGAAAATGACCATATTGATCATCCAATGACACAAACAAACCTATAGGATGCACAAGATTGGTTAAAAACCCTAATTGAACACGAATATGCCTAAGGAGGACGAAAATGACATAAATGTTAATCCAATGACACAAATGAACTTATTGGATGCACAAGATTGGTTAAAAACCCTAATTGGACAAGAATAAGCTTAGGGAGGACGAAAATGACCTAATTGATCATCCAATGACACAAACACACCTATTGGATGCCCAAGATTGGTAAAAAACCCTAATTGAACAAGAATATGCCTAAGGAGGACGAAAATAACCTAAATGTTAATCCAATGACACAAATGAACTTATTGGATGCACAAGATTGGTTAAAAACCCTAATTGGACAAGAATAAGCCGACGGAGGACAAAAGTAACCTAATTGATCATCCAATGACACAAACACACCTATTGGATGCACAAGATTGGTTAAAAACCCTAATTGGACAAGAATAAGCCTAGGGAGGAAGAAAATGACCTAATTGATCATCCAATGACACATACACACCTATTGGATGCACAAGATTGGTTAAAAACCCTAATTGAACAAGAATATGCCTAAGGAGGACGAAAATGACCTAAATGTTAATCCAATGACACAAATGAACTTATTGGATGCACAAGATTGGTTAAAAACCCTAATTGGACAAGAATAAGCCTAGGGAGGACGAAAATGACCAAATTGATCATCCAATGACACAAACACACCTGTTGGATGCACCAGATTGGTTAAAAACCCTAATTGGACAAGAATAAGCCTAGGGAGGAAGAAAATGACCTAATTGATCATCCAATGACACAAACACACCTATTGGATGCACAAGATTGGTTAAAAACCCTAATTGAACAAGAATATGCCTAAGGAGGACGAAAATGACCTAAATGTTAATCCAATGACACAAATGAACTTATTGGATGCACAAGATCGATTAAAAACTCAAATTGGACAAGAATAAGCCTAGGGAGGACGAAAATGACCTAATTGATCATCCAATGACACAAACACACCTATTGGATGCACAAGATTGGTTAAAAACCCTAATTGAACAAGAATATGCTTAAGGAGGACGAAAATGACCTAAATGTTAATCCAATGACACAAATGAACTTATTGGATGCACAAGATTGGTTAAAAACCCTAATTGGACAAGAATAAGCCTAGGTAGGATCAAAATGACCTAATTGAATATTCAATGACACAAACACACCTATTGGATGCACAAGATTGGTTAAAAACCCTAATTGGACAAGAATATGCCTAGGGAGGACGAAAATGACCTAAATGTTAATCCAATGACACAAATGAACTTATTGGATGCACAAGATTGGTATAAAACCCAAATTGGACAAGAATAAGCCTAGGGAGGATCAAAATGACGTAATTGATCATCCAATTACACAAACACACCCATTGGATGCACAAGATTGGTTAAAAACTCTAATTGGACAAGAATAAGCCTATGGAGGATCAAAATGACGTAATTGATCATCCCATGATACAAACACACCTATTGGATTCCCAAGATTGGTTAAAAACCCTAATTGGACAAGAATAAGCCTAGGGAGGACGAAAATGACCAAATTGATCATCCAATGACACAAACAAACCTATTGGATGCACAAGATTGGTTAAAAACCCTAATTGAACAAGAATATGCCTAAGGAGGACGAAAATGACTTAAATGTTAATCCAATGACACAAATGAACTTATTGGATGCACAAGATTGGTTAAAAACCCTAATTGGACAAGAATAAGCCTAGGGAGGACGAAAATGACCTAATTGATCATCCAATGACACAAACACACCTATTGGATGCACAAGATTGGTTAAAAACCCTAATTGAACAAGAATATGCTTAAGGAGGACGAAAATGACCTAAATGTTAATCCAATGACACAAATGAACTTATTGGATGCACAAGATTGGTTAAAAACCCTAATTGGACAAGAATAAGCCTAGGGAGGATCAAAATGACCTAATTGAATATCCAATGACACAAACACACCTATTGGATGCACAAGATTGGTTAAAAACCCTAATTGAACAAGAATATGCCTAAGGAGGACGAAAATGACCTAAATGTTAATCCAATGACACAAATGAACTTATTGGATGCACAAGATTGGTTAAAAACCCCAATTGGACAAGAATAAGCATAGGGAGGACGAAAATGACCTAATTGATCATCCAATGACACAAACACACCTATTGGATGCACAAGATTGGTTAAAAACCCTAATTGAACAAGAATATGCCTAAGGAGGACGAAAATGACTTAAATGTTAATCCAATGACACAAATGAACTTATTGGATGCACAAGATTGGTTAAAAACCCTAATTGGACAAGAATAGGCCTAGGGAGGACGAAAATGACCAAATTGATCATCCAATGACACAAACAAACCTATTGGATGCACAAGATTGGTTAAAAACCCTAATTGAACAAGAATATGCCTAAGGAGGACGAAAATGACCTAAATATTAATCCAATGACACAAATGAACTTATTGGATGCACAAGATTGGTTAAAAACCCTAATTGGACAAGAATAAGCCTAGGGAGGACGAGAATGACCAAATTGATCATCCAATGACACAAACACACCTGTTGGATGCACCAGATTGGTTAAAAACCCTAATTGGACAAGAATAAGCCTAGGGAGGAAGAAAATGACCTAATTGATCATCCAATGACACAAACACACCTATTGGATGCACAAGATTGGTTAAAAACCCTAATTGAACAAGAATATGCCTAAGGAGGACGAAAATGACCTAAATGTTAATCCAATGACACAAATGAACTTATTGGATGCACAAGATCGATTAAAAACTCAAATTGGACAAGAATAAGCCTAGGGAGGACGAAAATGACCTAATTGATCATCCAATGACACAAACACACCTATTGGATGCACAAGATTGGTTAAAAACCCTAATTGAACAAGAATATGCTTAAGGAGGACGAAAATGACCTAAATGTTAATCCAATGACACAAATGAACTTATTGGATGCACAAGATTGGTTAAAAACCCTAATTGGACAAGAATAAGCCTAGGTAGGATCAAAATGACCTAATTGAATATTTAATGACACAAACACACCTATTGGATGCACAAGATTGGTTAAAAACCCTAATTGGACAAGAATATGCCTAGGGAGGACGAAAATGACCTAAATGTTAATCCAATGACACAAATGAACTTATTGGATGCACAAGATTGGTTAAAAACCCTAATTGGACAAGAATAAGCCTAGGGAAGATCAAAATGACGTAATTGATCATCCAATTACACAAACACACCCATTGGATGCACAAGATTGGTTAATAACCCTAATTGGACAAGAATAAGCCTAGGGAGGACGAAAATGACCAAATTGATCATCCAATGACACAAACAAACCTAATGGATGCACAAGATTGGTTAAAAACCGTAATTGAACAAGAATAAGCCTAGGGAGGACGAAAATGACCATATTGATCATCCAATGACACAAACAAACCTATAGGATGCACAAGATTGGTTAAAAACCCTAATTGAACACGAATATGCCTAAGGAGGACGAAAATGACATAAATGTTAATCCAATGACACAAATGAACTTATTGGATGCACAAGATTGGTTAAAAACCCTAATTGGACAAGAATAAGCTTAGGGAGGACGAAAATGACCTAATTGATCATCCAATGACACAAACACACCTATTGGATGCCCAAGATTGGTTAAAAACCCTAATTGAACAAGAATATGCCTAAGGAGGACGAAAATAACCTAAATGTTAATCCAATGACACAAATGAACTTATTGGATGCACAAGATTGGTTAAAAACCCTAATTGGACATGAATAAGCCGACGGAGGACGAAAGTGACCTAATTGATCATCCAATGACACAAACACACCTATTGGATGCACAAGATTGGTTAAAAACCCTAATTGGACAAGAATAAGCCTAGGGAGGAAGAAAATGACCTAATTGATCATCCAATGACACAAACTCACCTATTGGATGCACAAGATTGGTTAAAAACCCTAATTGAACAAGAATATGCCTAAGGAGGACGAAAATGACCTAAATGTTAATCCAATGACACAAATGAACTTATTGGATACACAAGATTGGTTAAAAACCCTAATTGGACAAGAATAAGCCTAGGGAGGATCAAAATGACCTAATTGAATATTCAATGACACAAACACACCTATTGGATGCACAAGATTGGTTAAAAACCCTAATTGGACTAGAATATGCCTAGGGAGGACGAAAATGACCTAAATGTTAATCCAATGACACAAATGAACTTATTGGATGCACAAGATTGGTTAAAAACCCTAATTGGACAAGAATAAGCCTAGGGAGGATCAAAATGACGTTATTGTTCATCCAATTACACAAACACACCCATTGGATGCACAAGATTGGTTAACAACCCTAATTGGACAAGAGTAAGCCTATGGAGGATCAAAATGACGTAATTGATCATCCCATGACACAAACACACCTATTGGATGCACAAGATTGGTTAAAATCCCTAATTGAACAAGAATATGCCTAAGGAGGACGAAAATGACCTAAATGTTAATCCAATGACACAAATGAACTTATTGGATGCACAAGATCGATTAAAAACCCAAATTGGACAAGAATAAGCCTAGGGAGGACGAAAATGACCTAATTGATCATCCAATGACACAAACACACCTATTGGATGCACAAGATTGGTTAAAAACCCTAATTGAACAAGAATATGCTTAAGGAGGACGAAAATGACCTAAATGTTAATCCAATGACACAAATGAACTTATTGGATGCACAAGATTGGTTAAAAACCCTAATTGGACTAGAATAAGCCTAGGGAGGACGAAAATGACCTAATTGATCATCCAATGACACAAACACACCTATTGGATGCACAAGATTGGTTAAAAACACTAATTGGACAAGAATAAGCCTAGGGAGGACGAAAATGACCTAATTGATCATCCAATGAAACAAAAACACCTATTGGATGCACAAGATTGGTTAAAAACCCTAATTGGACAAGAATAAGCCTAGGGAGGACGAAAATGACCTAATTGATCATCCAATGACACAAACACACCTATTGGATGCACAAGATTGGTTAAAAACCCTAATTGGACAAGAATAAGCCTAGGGAGGACGAAAATGACCTAATTGATCATCCAATGACACAAACACACCTATTGGATGCACAAGATTAGTTAAAAACCATAATTGGACAAGAATAAGCCTAGGGAGGACGAAAATAACCTAATTGATCATCCAATGACACAAACACACCTATTAGATGCACAAGATTGGTTAAAAAGCCTAATTGGACAAGAGTATGCCTAGGGAGGACGAAAATGACCTAAATGTTAATCCAATGACACAAATGAACTTATTGGATGCACAAGATTGGTTAAAAACCCTAATTGGACAAGAATAAGCCTAGGGAGGACGAAAATGACCTAATTGATCATCCAATGACACAAACACACCTATTGGATGCACAAGATTGGTTAAAAACCCTAATTGGACAAGAATATCCCTAGGCAGGACGAAAATGACCTAAATATTAATTCAATGACACAAACAAAGTAATTGGATGCACAAGATTGGTTAAAAACCCAAATTGGACAAGAATATGCCTAGAGAGGACGAATATGACCTAAATGTTAATCCAATAACACAAATGAACTTATTGGATGCACAAGATTGGTTAAAAACGCTAATTGGACAAGAATATGCCTAGGGAGGACTGATATGACCTAAATGTTAATCCAATGACACAAATGAACTTATTGGATGCACAAGATTGGTTAAAAACCCTAATTGGACAAGAATAAGCCTAGGGAGGACGAAAATGACCTAATTGATCATCCAATGACACAAACACACCTATTGGATGCACAAGATTGGTTAAAAACCCTAATTGGACAAGAATATGCCTAGAGAGGACGCAAATGACCTAATTGATCATCCAATGACAGAAACACACCTATTGGAAGCACAAGATTGGTTTAAAACCTAATTGGACAAGAATAAGCCTAGGGAGGAAGAAAATGACCTAATTGATCATCCAATGACACAAACACACCTATTGGATGCACAAGATTTGTTAAGAACCCTAATTGGACAAGAATATGCCTAGGGAGGACGAGAATGACCTAAATGTTAATCCAATGACACAAATGAACTTATTGGATGCACAAGATTGGTTAAAAACCCTAATTGGACAAGAATAAGCCTAGGGAGGACGAAAATGACCTAATTGATCATCCAATGACACAAACACACCTATTGGATGCACAAGATTCTTTAAAAACCCTAATTGGACAAGAATATGCCTAGGGACGACGAAAATGACCTAATTGATCATCCAATGACACAAACACACCTATTGGATGCACAAGATTGGTTAAAAACCCTACTTGGACAAGAATAAGCCTAGGGAGGACGAAAATGACCTAATTGATCATCCAAAGACACAAACACATCTATTGGATGCACAAGATTGGTTAAAAACCCTAGTTGGACAAGAATATACCTAGGGAGGACGAAAATGACCTAATTGATCATCCAATGAGACAAATGAACTTATTGGATGCACAAGATTGGTTAAAAACCCTAATTGGACAAGACTAAGCCTAGGGAGGACGAAAAGGACCTAATTGATCATCCAATGACACAAACACACCTATTGGATGCACAAGATTGGTTAAAAACCCTAATTGGACAAGAATAAGCCTAGGGAGGACGAAAATAACTTAATTGACCATCCAATGACACAAACACACCTATTGGATGCACAAGATTGGTTAAAAACCCTAATTGGACAAGAATAAGCCTAGGGAGGACGAAAATGACCTAATTGATCATCCAATGACACAAACACACCTATTGGATGCACAAGATTGGTTAAAAACCCTAATTGGACAAGAATATGCCTAGGGAGGACGAAAATGACCTAAATATTAATTCAATGACACAAACAAACTTATTGGATGCACAAGATTGGTTAAAAACCCTAATTGGACAAGAATAAGCCTAGGGAGGACGAAAATGACCTAATTGATCATCCAATGAGACAAACACACCTACTGGATGCACAAGATTGGTTAAAAACCCTAATTGGACCAGAATATGCCTAGGGAGGACAAAAATGACCTAAATGTTAATTCAATGACACAAACGAACTTATTGGATGCACAACATTGGTTAAAAACCCTAATTGGACAAGGATAAGCCTAGGGAGGACGAAAATGACCTAATTGATCACCCAATGACACAAACACTCCTATTGGATGCACAAAATTGGTTAAAAACCCTAATTGGACAAGAATAAGCCTAGGGAGGACGAAAATGACCTAATTGATCATCCAATGACACAAACACACCTATTGGATGCACAAGATTGGTTAAAAACCCTAATTGGACAAGAATATGCCTAGGGAGGACGAAAATGACCTAATTGATCATCCAATGACACAAACACACCTATTGGATGCACAAGATCGGTTAAAACCCTAATTGGACATGAATAAGCCTAGGGAGGACGAAAATGACCTAATTGATCATCCATTGACACAAACACACCTATTGGATGCACAAGATTGGTTAAAAACCCTAATTAGACAAGAATATGCCTAGGAACGACGAAAATGACCTAATTGATCATCCAATGACACAAATGAACTTATTGGATGCACAAGATTAGTTAAAAACCCTAATTGGACACGAATAAGTCTAGGGAGGACGAAAATAACCTAATTGATCATCCAATGACACAAACACACCTATTGGATGCACAAGATTGGTTAAAAACCCTAATTGGACAAGAATATGCCTAGGGAGGATGAAAATGACCTAATTGATCATCCAATGACACAAACACACCTATTGGATGCACAAGATTGGTTAAAAACCCTATTTGGACAAGAATATGCCTAGGGAGGACGAAAATGACCAAAATATTAATTCAATGACATAAACAAACTTGTTGGATGCACAAGATTGGTTAAAAACCCTAATTGGACAAGAATAAGCCTAGGGAGGACGAAAACGACCTAATTGATCATCCAATGACACAAACACACCTATTCGAAGCACAAGATTGGTTAAAAACCCTAATTGGACAAGAATATGCCTATTGAGGCGAAAATGACCTAAATGTTAATCCAATGACACAAATGAACTTATTGGATGCACAAGATTGGTTAAAAACCCTAATTGGACAAGAATAAGCCTAGGGAGGACGAAAATGACCTAATTGATCATCCAATGACACAAACACACCTATTGGATGCACAAGATTGATTAAAAACCCTAATTGGACAAGAATAAGCCTAAGGAGGACGAAAATGACCTAATTGATAATCCAATGACACAAACACACCTATTGGATGCACAAGTTTGGTTAAAAACCCTAGTTGGACAAGAATATGCCTAGGGAGAACGAAAATGACCTAAATTGAACATCCAATGCCACAAACACACCTATTGGATGCAGAAGATTGGTTAAAAACCCTAATTGGACAAGAATATGCCTAGGGAGAACGAAAATGACCTAAATGTTAATCCAATGACACAAATGAACTTATTGGATGCACAAGATTGGTTAAAAACCCTAATTGGACAAGAATAAGCCTAGGGAGGACGAAAATGACCTAATTGATCATCCAATGACACAAACACACCTATTGGATGCACAAGATTGATTAAAAACCCTAATTGGACAAGAATAAGCCTAAGGAGGACGAAAATGACCTAATTGATAATCCAATGACACAAACACACCTATTGGATGCACAAGTTTGGTTAAAAACCCTAGTTGGACAAGAATATGCCTAGGGACGACGAAAATGACCTAATTGATCATCCAATGACACAAACACACCTATTGGATGCACAAGATTGGTTAAAAACCCTAATTGGACAAGAATAAGCCTAGGGAGGACGAAAATGACTTAATTGATCATCCAATGACACAAACACACCTAATGGATGCACAAGATTAGTTAAAAACCCTAATTGGACAAGAATAAGCCTAGGGAGGACGAAAATAACCTAATTGATCATCCAATGACACAAACACACCTATTGGATGCACAAGATTGGTTAAAAATCCTAATTGGACAAGAATAAGCCTAGGGAGGACGAAAATAACCTAATTGATCATCCAATGACACAAACACACCTATTGGATGCACAAGATTGGTTAAAAACCCTAATTGGACAAGAATATGCCTAGGGAGGACAAAAATGACCTAAATGTTAATCTAATGACACAAATGAACTTATTGGATGCACAAGATTGGTTAAAAACCCTAATTGGACAAGAATAAGCCTAGGGAGGACGAAAATGACCTAATTGATCATCCAATGACACAAACACACCTATTGGATGCACAAGATTGGTTAAAAACCCTAATTGGACAAGAATATGCCTAGGGAGGACGAAAATGACCTAATTGGTCATCCAATGACACAAACACACCTATTGGATGCACAAGATTGGTTAAAAACCCTAATTGGACAAGAATAAGCCGAGGGAGGACGAAAATAACCTAATTGATCATCCAATGACATAAAAACACCTATTGGATGCACAAGATTGGTTAAAAACCCTAATTGGACAAGAATATGCCTAGGCAGGATGAAAATGACCTAAATGTTAATCCAATGACACAAATGAACTTATTGGATGCACAAGATTGGTTAAAAACCCTAATTGGACAAGAATAAGCCTAGGGAGGACGAAAATGACCTAATTGATCATCCAATGACACAAACACACCTATTGGATGCACAAGATTGGTTAAAAACCCTAATTGGACAAGAATATGCCTAGGGAGGACGAAAATGACCTAATTGATCATCCAATGAAACAAACACACCTATTGGATGCACAAGATTCGTTAAAAACCCTAATTGGACAAGAATATGCCTAGGGAGGACGAAAATGACCTAATTGATCATCCAATGATACAAACACACCTATTGGATGCACAAGATTGGTTAAAAACCCTAATTGGACAAGAATAAGCCTAGGGAGGACGAAAATGACCTAATTGATCATCCAATGACACAAACACACCTATTTGATGCACAAGATTGGTTAAAAACCCTAATTGGACAAGAATATGCCTAGGGTGGACGAAAATGACCTTAATGTTAATCCAATGACACAAATGAACTTATTGGATGCACAAGATTGGTTAAAAACCCTAATTGGACAAGAATAAGCCTAGGGAGGACGAAAATGACCTAATTGATCATCCAATGACACAAACACACCTATTGGATGCACAAGATTGGTTAAAAACCCTAGTTGGACAAGAACATGTATAGGGAGGACGAAAATGACCTAATTGATCATCCAATGACACTAATGAACTTATTGGATGCACAAGATTGGTTAAAAACCCTAATTGGACAAGAATAAGCCTAGGGAGGACGAAAATGACCTAATTGATCATCTAATGACACAAACACACCTATTGGAGGCACAAGATTGGTTAAAAACCCTAGTTGGACAAGAATAAGCCTAGGGAGGACGAAAATGACCTAATTGATCATCGAATGACACAAATGAACTTATTGGATGCACAAGATTGGTTAAAAACCCTAATTGGACAAGAATAAGCCTAGGGAGGACGAAAATGACCTAATTGATCATCCAATGACACAAACACACCTATTGGATGCACAAGATTGGTTAAAAACCCTAATTGGACAAGAATATGCCTAGGGAGGACGAAAATGACCTAAATGTTAATCCAATGACACAAATGAACTTATTGGATGCACAAGATTGGTTAAAAACCCTAACTGGACAAGAATAAGCCTAGAGAGGACGAAAATGACCTAATTGATCATCCAACGACACAAACACACCTATTGGATGCACAAGGTTGGTTAAAAACCCTAATTAGACTAGAATAAGCCTAGGGAGGACAAAAATGACCTAATTGATCATCCAATGACACAAACACACCTATTGGATGCACAAGATTAGTTAAAAACCCTAATTGGACAAGAATAAGCCTAGGGAGGAAGAAAATGACCTAATTGATCATCCAATGACACAAACACACCTATTGGATGCACAAGATTGGTTAAAAACCCTAATTGGACAAGAATAAGCCTAGGGAGGACGAAAATGACCTAAATGTTAATCCAATGACACAACTCAACTTATTGGATGCACAAGATTGGTTAAAAACCCTAATTGGACAAGAATAAGCCTATGGAGAACGATAATGACCTAATTGATCATCCAATGACACAAACACACCTATTGGATGCACAAGATTGGTTAAAAACCCTAATTGGACAAGAATAAGCCTAGGGAGGACGAAAATGACCTAAATGTTAATCCAATGACACAACTCAACTTATTTGATGCACAAGATTGGTTAAAAACCCTAATTGGACAAGAATAAGCCTAGGGAGGACGAAAATAACCTAACTGATCATCCAATGACACAAACACACCTATTGGACGCACAAGATTGGTCTAAAACTCTAAATGGACAAGAATATGCCTAGGGAGGACGAAAATGACCTAAATGTTAATCCAATGACACAAATGAACTTATTGGATGCACAAGATTGGTTAAAAACCCTAATTGGACAAGAATAAGCCTAGGGAGGACGAAAATGACCTAATTGATCATCCAATGACACAAACACACCTATTGGATGCACAAGATTGGTTAAAAACCCTAATTGGACAAGAATAAGCCTAGGGAGGACGAAAATGACCTGAATGTTAATCCAATGACACAAATCAACTTATTGGATGCACAAGATTGGTTAAAAACCCTAATTGGGCAAGAATAAGCCTAGGGAGGACGAAAATGACCTAAATGTTAATCCAATGACACAAATGAACTTATTGGATGCACAAGATTGGTTAAAAACCCTAATTGGACAAGAATAAGCCTAGGGAGGACGAAAATGACCTAATTGATCATCCAATGACACAAACACACCTATTGGATGCACAAGATTTGTTAAAAACCCTAATTGGACAAGAATATGCCTAGGGAGGACGAAAATGACCTAAATATTAATTCAATGACACAAACAAAGTTATTGGATGCACAAGATTGGTTAAAAACCCTAATTCGACAAGAATAAGCCTAGGGAGGACGAAAATGACCTAATTGATCATCCAAAGACACAAACACACCTATTGGATGCACAAGATTGGTTAAAAACCCTAATTGGACAAGAATAAGCCTAGGGAGGACGAAAATGACCTAATTGATCATCCAATGACACAAACAAACCTATTGGATGCACAAGATTGGTTAAAAACCCTAATTGAACAAGAATAAGCCTAGGGAGGACGAAAATGACCCTATTGATCATCCAATTACACAAACACACCTATTGGATGCACAAGATTGGTTAAAAACCCTAGTTGGACTAGAATATGCCTAGGGAGGACGAAAATGACCTAAATGTTAATCCAATGACACAAATGAACTTATTGGATGCACAAGATTGGTTAAAAACCCTAATTGGACAAGAATAAGCCTAGGGAGGATCAAAATGACGTAATTGATCATCCAATTACACAAACACACCCATTGGATGCACAAGATTGGTTAAAACCCCTAATTGGGCAAGAATAAGCCTATGGAGGATCAAAATGACGTAATTGATCATCCCATGACACAAACACACCTATTGGATTCACAAGATTGGTTAAAAACCCTAATTGGACAAGAATAAGCCTAGGGAGGACGAAAATGACCAAATTGATCATCCAATGACAAAAACAAACCTATTGGATGCACAAGATTGGTTAAAAACCCTAATTGAACAAGAATATGCCTAAGGAGGACGAAAATGACCTAAATGTTAATCCAATGACACAAATGAACTTATTGGATGCACAAGATTGGTTAAAAACCCTAATTGGACAAGAATAAGCCTAGGGAGGACGAAAATGACATAATTGATCATCCAATGACACAAACACACCTATTGGATGCACAAGATTGGTTAAAAACCCTAATTGAACAAGAATATGCCTAAGGAGGACGAAAATGACCTAAATGTTAATCCAATGACACAAATGAACTTATTGGATGCACAAGATTGGTTAAAAACCCTAATTGGACAAGAATAAGCCGATGGAGGACGAAAATGACCTAATTGATCATCCAATGACACAAACACACCTATTGGATGCACAAGATTGGTTAAAAACCCTAATTGGACAAGAATAACCCTAGGGAGGAAGAAAATGACCTAATTGATCATCCAATGACACAAACTCACCTATTGGATGCACAAGATTGGTTAAAAACCCTAATTGAACAAGAATATGCCTAAGGAGGACGAAAATGACCTAAATGTTAATCCAATGACACAAATGAACTTGTTGGATGCACAAGATTGGTTAAAAACCCTAATTGGACTAGAATAAGCCTAGGGAGGACGAAAATGACCTAATTGATCATCCAATGACACAAACACACCTATTGGATGCACAAGATTGGTTAAAAACCCTAATTGAACAAGAATATGCCTAAGGAGGACGAAAATGACCTAAATGTTAATCCAATGACACAAATGAACTTATTGGATACACAAGATTGGTTAAAAACCCTAATTGGACAAGAATAAGCCTAGGGAGGATCAAAATGACCTAATTGAATATCCAATGACACAAACACACCTATTGGATGCACAAGATTGGTTAAAAACCCTAATTGGACAAGAATATTCCTAGGGAGGACGAAAATGACCTAAATGTTAATCCAATGACACAAATGAACTTATTGGATGCACAAGATTGGTTAAAAAACCCTAATTGGACAAGAATAAGCCTAGGGAGGATGAAAATGGCCTAATTGATCATCCAATGACACAAACACACCTATTGGATGCACAAGATTGGTTAAAAACCCTAATTGGTCGAGAATAAGCTTCGGGAGGACGAAAATGACCTAATTGATCATCCAATGACCCAAACACACCTATTGGATGCACAAGATTGGTTAAAAACCCTAATTGAACAAGAATATGCCTAAGGGGGACGAAAATGACCTAAATGTTAATCCAATGACACAAATGAACTTATTGAATGCACAAGATTGGTTAAAAACCTTAATTGGACAAGAATAAGCCGATGGAGGACGAAAATGACTTAATTGATCATCCAATGACACAAACACACCTATTGGATGCACAAGATTGGTTAAAAACCATAATTGAACAAGAATATGCCTAAGGAGGACGAAAATGACCTAAATGTTAATCCAATGACACAAATGAACTTGTTGGATGCACAAGATTGGTTAAAAACCCTAATTGGACTAGAATAAGCCTAGGGTGGACGAAAATGACCTAATTGATCATCCAATGACACAAACACACCTATTGGATGCACAAGATTGGTTAAAAACCCTAATTGAACAAGAATATGCCTAAGGAGGACGAAAATGACCTAAATGTTAATCCAATGACACAAATGAACTTATTGGATGCACAAGATTGGTTAAAAACCCTAATTGGACAAGAATAAGCCGTTGGAGGACGAAAATGACCTAATTGATCATCCAATGACACAAACACACCTATTGGATGCACAAGATTGGTTAAAAACCCTAATTGGACAAGAATAACCCTAGGGAGGAAGAAAATGACCTAATTGATCATCCAATGACACAAACTCACCTATTGGATGCACAAGATTGGTTAAAAACCCTAATTGAACAAGAATATGCCTAAGGAAGACGAAAATGACCTAAATGTTAATCCAATGACACAAATGAACTTGTTGGATGCACAAGATTGGTTAAAAACCCTAATTGGACTAGAATAAGCCTAGGGAGGACGAAAATGACCTAATTGATCATCCAATGACACAAACACACCTATTGGATGCACAAGATTGGTTAAAAACCCTAATTGAACAAGAATATGCCTAAGGAGGACGAAAATGACCTAAATGTTAATCCAATGACACAAATGAACTTATTGGATGCACAAGATTGGTTAAAAACCCTAATTGGACAAGAATAAGCCTAGGGAGGATCAAAATGACCTAATTGAATATTCAATGACACAAACACACCTATTGGATGCACAAGATTGGTTAAAAACCCTAATTGGACAAGAATATGCCTAGGGAGGACGAAAATGACCTAAATGTTAATCCAATGACACAAATGAACTTATTGGATGCACAAGATTGGTTAAAAACCCTAATTGGACAAGAATAAGCCTAGGGAGGATCAAAATGACGTAATTGATCATCCAATTAAACAAACACCCCCATTGGATGCACAAGATTGGTTAAAAACCCTAATTGGACAAGAATAAGCCTATGGAGGATCAAAATGACGTAATTGATCATCCCATGACACAAACAAACCTATTGGATGCACAAGATTGGTTAAAAACCCTAATTGAACAAGAATAAGCCAAGGGAGGACGAAAATGACCAAATTGATCATCCAATGACACAAACACACCTGTTGGATGCACAAGGTTGGTTAAAAACCCTAATTGGACAAGAATAAGCATAGGGAGGAAGAAAATGACCTAATTGATCATCCAATGACACAAACACACCTATTGGATGCACAAGATTGGTTAAAAACCCTAATTGAACAAGAATATGCCTAAGGAGGATGAAAATGACCTAAATGTTAATCCAATGACACAAATGAACTTATTGGATGCACAAGATTGGTTAAAAACCCTAATTGGACAAGAATAAGCCGATGGAGGACGAAAATGACCTAATTGATCATCCAATGACACAAATGAACTTATTGGATGCACAAGATTGGTTAAAAACCCTAATTGGACAAGAATAAGCCGATGGAGGACGAAAATGACCTAATTGATCATCCAATGACACAAATGAATTTGTTGGATGCACAAGATTGTTTAAAAACCCTAATTGGACTAGAATAAGGCTAGGGAGGACGAAAATGACCTAATTGATCATCCCATGACACAAACACACCTATTGGATTCACAAGATTGGTTAAAACCCTAATTGGACAAGAATAAGCCTAGGGAGGACGAAAATGACCAAATTGATCATCCAATGACAAAAACAAACCTATTGGATGCACAAGATTGGTTAAAAACCCTAATTGAACAAGAATATGCCTAAGGAGGACGAAAATGACCTAAATGTTAATCCAATGACACAAATGAACTTATTGGATGCACAAGATTGGTTAAAAACCCTAATTGGACAAGAATAAGCCTAGGGAGGATCAAAATGACCTAATTGAATATTCAATGACACAAACACACCTATTGGATGCACAAGATTGGTTAAAAACCCTAATTGGACAAGAATAAGCCTAGGGAGGATCAAAATGACATAATTGATCATCCAATGACACAAACACACCCATTGGATGCACAAGATTGGTTAAAAACCCTAATTGGACAAGAATAAGCCTATGGAGGATCAAAATGACGTAATTGATCATCCAATGACACAAACACACCTATTAGATTCACAAGATTGGTTAAAAACTTAATTGGACAAGAATAAGCCTAGGGAGGACGAAAATGACCAAATTGATCATCCAATGACACAAACAAACCTATTGGATGCACAAGATTGGTTAAAAACCCTAATTGAACAAGAATAAGCAAAGGGAGGACGAAAATGACCTAATTGATCATCCAATGACACAAACACACCTATTGGATGCACAAGATTGGTTAAAAACCCTAATTGAACAAGAATATGCCTAAGGAGGACGAAAATGACCTAAATGTTAATCCAATGACACAAATGAACTTATTGGATGCACAAGATCGGTTAAAAACCCTAATTGGACAAGAATAAGCCTAGGGAGGACGAAAATGACCTAATTGATCATCCAATGACACAACCACACCTATTGGATGCACAAGATTGGTTAAAAACCCTAATTGAACAAGAATATGCCTAAGGAGGACGAAAATGACCTAAATGTTAATCCAATGACACAAATGAACTTATTGGATGCACAAGATTGGTTAAAAACCCTAATTGGACAAGAATAAGCCTAAGGAGGATCAAAATGACCTAATTGAATATTCAATGACACAAACACACCTATTGGATGCACAAGATTGGTTAAAAACCCTAATTGGACAAGAATATGCCTAGGGAGGACGAAAATGACCTAAATGTTAATCCAATGACACAAATGAACTTATTGGATGCACAAGATTGGTTAAAAACCCTAATTGGACAAGAATAAGCCTAGGGAGGATCAAAATGACGTAATTGATCATCCAATGACACAAACGCACGTATTGGATGCACAAGATTGGTTAAAAACCCTAATTGGATAAGAATAATCCTAGGGAGGAAGAAAATTACCTAATTGGATAAGAAAATTACCTAATTGATCATCCAATGACACAAACACACCTATTGGATGCACAAGATTGGTTAAAAACCCTAATTGGACAAGAATATGCCTAGGGAGGAAGAAAATGACCTAAATTATCATCCAATGATACAAACACACCCATTGGATGCACAAGATTGGTTAAAAACCCTAATTGGACAAGAATATGTCTAGGGAGGACGAAAATGACCTAAATGTTAATTCAATGACAGAAATGAACTTATTGGATGCACAAGATTGGTTAAAAACCCTAATTGGACAAGAATAAGCCTAGGGTGGATCAAAATGATCTAATTGATCATCCAATGACACAAACACACCTATTGGATGCACAAGATTGGTTAAAAACCCTAATTGGACAAGAATAAGCCTAGGGAGGACGAAAATGACGTAATTGATCATCCAATGACACAAACACACCTATTGGATGCACAAGATTGGTTAAAAATCCTAATTGGACAAGAATACGCCTAGGGAGGACGATAATGACCTAATTGATCATCCAATGACACAAACACACCTATTGGATGCACAAGATTGGTTAAAAACCTTAATTGGACAAGAATAAGCCTATGGAGGACGAAAATGACCTAATTGATCATCCAATGACACAAACCCACCTATTGGATGCTCAAGATTGGTTAAAAACCCTAATTGGACAAGAATATGCTTAGGGAGGACGAAAATGACCTAAATGTTAATCCAATGACACAAATGAACTTATTGGATGCAAAAGATTGGTTAAAAACCCTAATTGGACAAGAATAAGCCTAGGGAGGATCAAAATGACCTAATTGATCATCCAATGACACAAACACACCTATTGGATGCACAAGATTGGTTAAAAACCCTAATTGGACAAGAATATGCCTAGGGAAAACGAAAATGACCTAAATGTTAATTCAATGACACAAACAAAGTTATTGGATGCACAAGATTGGTTAAAAACCCTAATTGGACAAGAATAAGCCTAGGGAGGACGAAAATGACCTAATTGATCATCCGATGACACAAACACACCTATTGGATGCACAAGATTGGTTAAAAACCCTATTTGGACAAGAATAAGCCTAGGGAGGACGAAAATGACCTAATTGATCATCCAATGACACAAACACACCTATTGGATGCACAAGATTGGTTAAAAACCCTAATTGGACAAGAATAAGCCTTGGGAGGACGAAAATGACCTAATTGATCATCCAATGACACAAACACACCTATTGGATGCACAAGATTGGTTAAAAACCCTAATTAAACAAGAATAAGCCTAGGGAGGACGAAAATGACCTAATTGATCATCCAATGACACAAACACACCTATTGGATGCACAAGATTGGTTAAAAACCCTAATTGGACAAGAATAAGCCTAGGGAGGACGAAAATGACCTAAATGTTAATCCAATGACACAACTCAACTTATTGGATGCACAAGATTGGTTAGAAACCCTAATTCGACCAGAATAAGCCTAGGGAGGACGAAAATGACCTAATTGATCATCCAATGACACAAACACACCTATTGGATGCACAAGATTGGTTAAAAACCCTAATTGGACAAGAATAAGCCTAGGGAGGACGAAAATGACCTAATTGATCATCCAATGACACAAACACACCTATTGGATGCACAAGATTGGTTAAAAACCCTAATTGGACAAGAATAAGCCTAGGGAGGACGAAAATGACCTAATTGATCATCCATTGCCACAAACACACCTATGGGATGCACAAGATTGGTTAAAAACCCTAATTGGACAAGAATATGCCTTGGGAGGACGAAAATGACCTAATTGGTCATCCAATGACACAAACACACCTATTGGATGCAAAAGATTGGTTAAAAACCCTAATTGGACAAGAATAAGCCTAGGGAGGACGAAAATGACCTAATTGATCATCCAATGACACAAACACACCTATTGGATGCACAAGATTGGTTAAAAACCCTAATTGGACAAGAATAAGCCTAGGGAGGACGAAAATGACCTAATTGATCATCCAATGACACAAACACACCTATTGGATGCACAAGATTGGTTAAAAACCGTAATTGGACAAGAATAAGCCTAGGGAGGATGAAAATGACCTAATTGATCATCCAATGACACAAATGAACTTATTGGATGCACAAGATTGGTTAAAAACCCTAATTGGACAAGAATAAGCCTAGGGAGGACGAAAATGACCTAATTGATCATCCAATGACACAAACACACCTATTGGATGCACAAGATTGGTTAAAAACCCTAATTGGACAAGAATAAGCCTAGGGAGGACGAAAATGACCTAATTGATCATCCAATGACACAAATGAAGTTATTGGATGCACAAGATTTGTTAAAAACCCTAATTGGACAAAAATAAGACTAGGGAGGACGAAAATGACCTAATTGATCATCCAATGACACAAACACACCTATTGGATGCACAAGATTGGTTAAAAACCCTAATTGGACAAGAATAAGCCTAGGGAGGACGAAAATGACCAAATTGATCAACCAATGACACAAACAAACCTATTGGATGCACAAGATTGGTTAAAAACCCTAATTGAACAAGAATAAGCCTAGGGAGGACGAAAATGACCTAATTGATCATCCAATGACACAAACACACCTATTGGATGCACCAGATTGGTTAAAAACCCTAATTGGACAAGAATAAGCCTAGGGAGGATCAAAATGACGTAATTAATCATCCAATGACACAAACACACCTATTGGATGCACAAGATTGGTTAAAACCCCTAATTGGACAAGAATAAGCCTAGGGACGAAGAAAATGACATAATTTATCATCCAATGACATAAACACACCTATTGGATGCACAAGATTGGTTAAAAACCCTAATTGGACAAGAATAAGCCTAGGGAGGACGAAAATGACCTAATTGATCATCCAATGACACAAACACACCAATTGGATGCACAAGATTGGTTAAAAACCCTAATTGGACAAGAATAAGCCTAGGGAGGAAGAAAATGACGTAAATGATCATCTAATGACACAAACACACCTTTTGGATGCACAAGATTGGTTAAAAACCCTAATTGAACAGGAATATGCCTAAGGAGGACGAAAATGACCTAAATGTTAATCCAATGACACAAATGAACTTATTGGATGCACAAGATTGGTTAAAAACCCTAATTGGACAAGAATAAGCCGACGGAGGACGAAAATGACCTAATTGATCATTCAATGACACAAACACACCTATTGGATGCACAAGATTGGTTAAAAACCCTAATTGGACAAGAATAAGCCTAGGGAGGAAGAAAATGACCTAATTGATCATCCAATGACACAAACACACCTATTGGATGCAAAAGATTGGTTAAAAACCCTAATTGGACAAGATGATGCCTAGGGAGGACGAAAATGACCTAAATATTAATTCAATGACACAAACAAACTTATTGGATGGACAAGATTGGTTAAAAACCCTAATTGGACAAGAATAAGCCTAGGGAGGACGAAAATGACCTAATTGATCATCCAATGACACAAACACACCTATTGGATGCACAAGATTGGTTAAAAACCCTAATTGGACAAGAATAAGCCTAGGGAGGACGAAAATGACCTAATTGATCATCCAATGACACAAACACACCTATTGGATGCACAAGATTGGTTAAAAACCCTAATTGGACAAGAATAAGCCTAGGGAGGACGAAAATGACCTAATTGATCATCCAATGACACAAACACATCTATTGGAAGCACAAGATTGGTTAGAAACCCTAGTTGGACAAGAATATGCCTAGGGAGGACGAAAATGACCTAATTGATCATCCAATGACACAAATGAACTTATTGGATGCACAAGATTGCTTAAAAACCCTAATTGGACAAAAATAAGCATAGAAAGGACGAAAATGACCTAATTGATCATCCAATGACACAAACACACCTATTGGATGCACAAGATTGGTTAAAAACCCTAATTGGACAAGAATAAGCCTAGGGAGGACGAAAATGACCTAATTGATCATCCAATGACACAAACACACCTATTGGATGCACAAGATTGGTTAAAAACCCTAATTGGACAAGAATAAGCCTAGGGAGGACGAAAATGACCTAATTGATCATCCAATGACACAAACACACCTATTGGATGCTCAAGATTGGTTAAAACCCCTAATTGGACAAGAATAAGCCTAGGGAGGACGAAAATGACCTAATTGATCATCCAATGACACAAACACACCTATTGGATGCACAAGATTGGTTAAAAACCCTAATTGGACAAGAATAAGCCTAGGGAGGACGAAAATGACCTAATTGATCATCCAATGACACAAAAACACCTATTGGATGCACAAGATTGGTTAAAAACCCTAATTGGACAAGAATATGCCTAGGGAGGACGAAAATGACGTAATTGATCATCCAATGACACAAACACACCTATTGGATGCACAAAATTGGTTAAAAACCCTAATTGGACAAGAATATGCCTAGGGAGGACGAAAATAACCTAATTGATCATCCAATGACACAAATACACCTATTGGATGCACAAGATTTGTTAAAAACCCTAATTAGACAAGAATATGCATAGGGAGGACGAAAATGACCTAAATGTTAATCCAATGACACAAATGAACTTATTGGATGCACAAGATTGGTTAAAAACCCTAATTGGACAAGAATAAGCCTAGGGAGGACGAAAATGACCTAATTGATCATCCAATGACAAAAACAAACCTATTGGATGCACAAGATTGGTTAAAAACCCTAATTGAACAAGAATATGCCTAAGGAGGACGAAAATGACCTAAATGTTAATCCAATGACACAAATGAACTTATTGGATGCACAAGATTGGTTAAAAACCCTAATTGGACAAGAATAAGCCGACGGAGGACGAAAATGACCTAATTGATCATTCAATGACACAAACACACCTATTGGATGCACAAGATTGGTTAAAAACCCTAATTGGACAAGAATAAGCCTAGGGAGGAAGAAAATGACCTAATTGATCATCCAATGACACAAACTCACCTATTGGATGCACAAGATTGGTTAAAAACCCTAATTGAACAAGAATATGCCTAACGAGGACGAAAATGACCTAAATGTTAATCCAATGACACAAATGAACTTATTGGATGCACAAGATTGGTTAAAAACCCTAATTGGACAAGAATAAGGCTAGGGAGGACGAAAATGACCTACTTGATCATCCAATGACAAAAACAAACCTATTGGATGCACAAGATTGGTTAAAAACCCTAATTGAACAAGAATATGCCTAAGGAGGACGAAAATGACCTAAATGTTAATCCAATGACACAAATGAACTTATTGGATGTACAAGATTGGTTAAAAACCCTAATTGGACAAGAATAAGCCTAGGGAGGATCAAAATGACCTAATTGAATATTCAATGACACAAACACACCTATTGGATGCACAAGATTGGTTAAAAACCCTAATTGGACAAGAATATGCCTAGGGAGGACGAAAATGACCTAAAGGTTAATCCAATGACACAAATGAACTTATTGGATGCACAAGATTGGTTAAAAACCCTAATTGGACAAGAATAAGCCTAGGGAGGATCAAAATGACGTAATTGATCATCCAATTACACAAACACACCCATTGGATGCACAAGATTGGTTAAAAACCCTAATTGGACAAGAATAAGCCTATGGAGGATCAAAATGACGTAATTGATCATCCAATGACACAAACACACCTATTGGATTCACAAGATTGGTTAAAAACCCTAATTGGACAAGAATAAGCCTAGGGAGGACGAAAATGACCAAATTGATCATCCAATGACACAAACAAACCTATTGGATGCACAAGATTGGTTAAAAACCCTAATTGAACAAGAATATGCCTAAGGAGGACGAAAATGACCTAAATGTTAATCCAATGACACAAATGAACTTATTGGATGCACAAGATTGGTTAAAAACCCTAATTGGACAAGAATAAGCCTAGGGAGGATCAAAATGACCTAATTGAATATTCAATGACACAAACACACCTATTGGATGCACAAGATTGGTTAAAAACCCTAATTGGACAAGAATATGCCTAGGGAGGACGAAAATGACCTAAATGTTAATCCAATGACACAAATGAACTTATTGGATGCACAAGATTGGTTAAGAACCCTAATTGGACAAGAATAAGCCTAGGGAGGATCTAAATGACGTAATTGATCATCCAATTATACAAACACACCCATTGGATGCACAAGATTGGTTAAAAACCCTAATTGGACAAGAATAAGCCTATGGAGGATCAAAATGACGTAATTGATCATACAATGACACAAACACACCTATTGGATTCACAAGATTGGTTAAAAACCCTAATTGGACAAGAATAAGCCTATGGAGGACGAAAATGACCAAATTGATCATCCAATGACACAAACAAACCTATTGGATGCACAAGATTGGTTAAAAACCCTAATTGAACAAGAATAAGCCAAGGGAGGACGAAAATGACCTAATTGATCATCCAATGACACAAACACACCTATTGGATGCACAAGATTGGTTAAAAACCCTAATTGAACAAGAATATGCCTAAGGAGGACGAAAATGACCTAAATGTTAATCCAATGACACAAATGAACTTATTGGATGCACAAGATTGGTTAAAAACCCTAATTGGACAAGAATAAGCCTAGGGAGGATCAAAATGACCTAATTGAATATTCAATGACACAAACACACCTATTGGATGCACAAGTTTGGTTAAAAACCCTAATTGGACAAGAATATGCCTAGGGAGGACGAAAATGACCTAAATGTTAATCCAATGACACAAATGAACTTATTGGATGCACAAGATTGGTTAAAAACCCTAATTGGACAAGAATAAGCCTAGGGAGGATCAAAATGACGTAATTGATCATCCAATTACACAAACACACCCATTGGATGCACAAGATTGGTTAAAAACCCTAATTGGACAAGAATAAGCCTATGGAGGATCAAAATGACGTAATTGATCATCCCATGACACAAACACACCTATTGGATTCACAAGATTGGTTAAAAACCCTAATTGGACAAGAATAAGCCTAGGGAGGACGAAAATGACCAAATTGATCATCCAATGACAAAAACAAACCTATTGGATGAACAAGATTGGTTAAAAACCCTAATTGAACAAGAATATGCCTAAGGAGGACGAAAATGACCTAAATGTTAATCCAATGACACAAATGAACTTATTGGATGCACAAGATTGGTTAAAAACCCTAATTGGACAAGAATAAGCCTAGGGAGGATCAAAATGACGTAATTGATCATCCAATTATACAAACACACCCATTGGATGCACAAGATTGGTTAAAAACCCTAATTGGACAAGAATAAGCCTATGGAGGATCAAAATGACGTAATTGATCATCCAATGACACAAACACACCTATTGGATTCACAAGATTGGTTAAAAACCCTAATTGGACAAGAATAAGCCTAGGGAGGACGAAAATGACCATATTGATCATCCAATGACACAAACAAACCTATTGGATGCACAAGATTGGTTAAAAACCCTAATTGAACAAGACTATGCCTAACGAGGACGAAAATGACCTAAATGTTAATCCAATGACACAAATGAACTTATTGGATGCACAAGATTGGTTAAAAACCCTAATTGGACAAGAATAAGCCTAGGGAGGACGAAAATGACCTAATTGATCATCCAATGACAAAAACAAACCTATTGGATGCATAAGATTGGTTAAAAACCCTAATTGAACAAGAATATGCCTAAGGAGGACGAAAATGACCTAAATGTTAATCCAATGACACAAATGAACTTATTGGATGCACAAGATTGGTTAAAAACCCTAATTGGACAAGAATAAGCCTAGGGAGGACGAAAATGACATAATTGATCATCCAATGACACAAACACACCTATTGGATGCACAAGATTGGTTGAAAACCCTAATTGAACAAGAATATGCCTAAGGAGGACGAAAATGACCTAAATGTTAATCCAATGACACAAATGAACTTATTGGATGCACAAGATTGGTTAAAAACCCTAATTGGACAAGAATATGCCGACGGAGGACGAAAATGACCTAATTGATCATCCAATGACACAAACACACCTATTGGATGCACTAGATTGGTTAAAAACCCTAATTGGACAAGAATAAGCCTAGGGAGGAAGAAAATGACCTAATTGATCATCCAATGACACAAACTCACCTATTGGATGCATAAGATTGGTTAAAAACCCTAATTGAACAAGAATATGCCTAAGGAGGACGAAAATGACCTAAATATTAATCCAATGACACAAATGAACTTGTTGGATGCACAAGATTGGTTAAAAACCCTAATTGGACTAGAATAAGCCTAGGGAGGACGAAAATGACCTAATTGATCATCCAATGACACAAACACACCTATTGGATGCACAAGATTGGTTAAAAACCCTAATTGAACAAGAATATGCCTAAGGAGGACGAAAATGACCTAAATGTTAATCCAATGACACAAAGAACTTATTGGATGCACAAGATTGGTTAAAAACCTTAATTGGACAAGAATAAGCCTAGGGAGGACGAAAATGACCTAATTGATCATCCAATGACACAAACACACCTATTGGATGCACAAGATTGGTTAAAAACCCTAATTGGACAAGAATATGCCTAGGGAGGACAAATATGACCTAAATGTTAATCCAATAACACAAATGAACTTATTGGATGCACAAGATTGGTTAAAAACCCTAATTGGACAAGATTAAGCCTAGGGAGGACGAAAATGACCTAATTGATCATCCAATGACACAAACACACCTATTGGATGCACAAGATTGGTTAAAAACCCTAATTGGACTAGAATATGCCTTGGGAGGACGAAAATGACCTAAATATTAATTCAATGACATAAACAAAGTTATTCGATGCACAAGATTGGTTAAAAACCCTAATTGGACATGAATAAGCCTTGGGAGGACGAAAATGACCTAATTGATCATCCAATGACACAAACACACCTATTGGATGCACAACATTGGTTAAAAACCCTAATTGGACAAGAATAAGCCTAGGGAGGACGAAAATGACCTAATTGATCATCCAATGACACAAACACACCTATTGGATGCACAAGATTGGTTAAAAACCCTAATTGGACAAGAATAAGCCTAGGGAGGACGAAAATGACCTAATTGATCATCCAATGACACAAACACACCTATTGGATGCACAAGATTGGTTTAAAACCCTAGTTGGACAAGAATATGCCTAGTAAGGACGAAAATGACCTAATTGATCATCCAATGACACAAATGAACTTATTGGATGCACAAGATTGGTTAAAAACCCTAATTGGACAAGAATAAGCCTAGGGAGGACGAAAATGACCTAATTGATCATCCAATGACACAAACACACCTATTGGATGCACAAGATTGGTTAAAAACCCTAATTGGACAAGAATAAGCCTAGGGAGGACGAAAATGACCTAATTGATCATCCAATGACACAAACACACCTATTGGATGCACAAGATTTGTTTAAAACCCTAGTTGGACAAGATTATGCCTAGGAAGGACGAAAATGACCTAATTGATCATCCAATGACACAAATGAACTTATTGGATGCACAAGATTGGTTAAAAACCCTAATTGGACAAGAATAAGCCTAGGGAGGACGAAAATGACCTAATTGATCATCCAATGACACAAACACACCTATTGGATGCACAAGATTGGTTAAAAACCCTAATTGGACAAGAATAAGCCTAGGGAGGACGAAAATGACCTAATTGATCATCCAATGACACAAACACACCTATTGGATGCACAAGATTGGTTAAAAACCCTAATTGGACAAGAATAAGCCTAGGGAGGACGAAAATGACCTAATTGATCATCCAATGACAGAAACACACCGATTGGATTCACAAGATTGGTTAAAAACCCTAATTCGACAAGAATATGCCTAAGGAGGACGAAAATGACCTAAATATTAATTCAATGACACAAACAAAGTTATTGGATGCACAAGATTGGTTAAAAACCCTAATTGGACAAGAATAAGCCTTGGGATGATGAAAATGACCTAATTGATCATCCAATGACACAAACACACCTATTGGATGCACAAGATTGGTTAAAAACCCTAATTGGACAAGAATAAGCCTAGGGAGGACGAAAATGACCTAATTGATCATCCAATGACACAAACACACCTATTGGATGCACAAGATTGGTTAAAAACCCTAATTGGACAAGAATAAGCCTAGGGAGGACGAAAATGACCTAATTGATCATCCAATGACACAAACACACCTATTGGATGCACAAGATTGGTTAAAAACCCTAATTGGACAAGAATAAGCCTAGGGAGGACGAAAATGACCTAATTGATCATCCAATGACACAAATGAACTTATTGGAAGCACAAGATTAGTTAAAAACCCTAATTGGACAAGAATAAGCCTAGGGAGGACGAAAATGACCTAATTGATCATCCAATGACACAAACACACCTATTGGAAGCACAAGATTGGTTAAAAACCCTAATTGGACAAGAATAAGCCTAGGGAGAACACAAATGACCTAAATGTTAATCCAATGACACAACTCAACTTATTGGATGCACAAGATTGGTTTAAATCCCTAATTGGACAAGAATAAGCCTAGGGAGGACGAAAATGACCTAATTGATCATCCAATGACACAAACACACCAATTGGATGCACAAGATTGGTTAAAAACCCTAGTTGGACAAGAACATGCCTAGGGAGGACGAAAATGACCTAATTGATCATCCAATGACACCAATGAACTTATTGGATGCACAAGATTGGTTAAAAACCCTAATTGGACAAGAATAAGCCTAGGGAGAACGAAAATGACCTAATTGATCATCGAATGACACAAACACACCTATTGGATGCACAAGATTGGTTAAAAACCCTAATTGGACAAGAATATACCTAGGGAGGACAGATATGACCTAAATGTTAATCCAATGACACAAATGAACTTATTGGATGCACAAGATTGGTTAAAAACCCTAATTGGACAAGAATAAGCCTAGGGAGGACGAAATTGACCTAATTGATCATCCAATGATACAAACACACCTATTGGATGCACAAGATTGGTTAAAAACCCTAATTGGACAAGAATAAGCCTAGGGAGGACGAAAATGACCTAATTGATCATCCAATGACACAAACACACCTATTGGATGCACAAGATTGGTTAAAAACCCTAATTGGACAAGAATATGCCTAGGGAGGACGAAAATGACCTAATTGATCATCCAATGACACAAACACACCTATTGGATGCACAAGATCGGTTAAAAACCATAATTGGACAAGAATAAGCCTAGGGAGGACGTAAATGACCTAATTGATCATCCAATGACACAAACACACCTATTGGATGCACAAGATTGGTTAAAAACCCTAATTGGACAAGAATATGCCTAGGGAGGACGAAAATGACCTAAATGTTAATCCAATGACACAAATGAACTTATTGGATGCACAAGATTAATTAAGAACCCTAATTGGACAAGAATAAGCCTAGGGAGGACGAAAATGACCTAATTGATCATCCAATGACACAAACACACCTATTGGATGCACAAGATTGGTTAAAAACCCTAATTGGACAAGAATATGCCTAGGGAGGACGAAAATGACCTAAATATTAATTTAATGACACAAACAAAGTTATTGGATGCACAAGATTAATTAAAAACCCTAATTGGACAAGAATAAGCCTAGGGAGGACGAAAATGACCTAATTGATCATCCAATGACACAAATACACCTATTGGATGCAAAAGATTGGTTAAAAATCCTAATTGGACAAGATGATGCCTAGGGAGGACGAAAATGACCTAAATATTAATTCAATGACACAAACAAACTTATTGGATGCACAAGATTGGTTAAAAACCCTAATTGGACAAAAATAAGCCTAGGGAGGACGAAAATGACCTAATTGATAATCCAATGACACAAACAAACTTATTGGATGCACAAGATTGGTTAAAAACCCTAATTGGACAAGAATAAACCAAGGGAGGACAAAAATGACCTAAATGTTAATCCAATGACACTACTCAACTTATTGGAAGCACAAGATTGGTTAAAAACCCTAATTGGACAAGAATAAGCCTAGGGAGGACGAAAATGACCTAATTGATCATCCAATGACACAAACACACCTATTGGATGCACAAGATTGGTTAAAAACCCTAATTGGACAAGAATAAGCCTAGGGAGGACGAAAATGACCTAATTGATCATCCAATGACACAAACACACCTATTGGATGCACAAGATTGGTTAAAAACCCTAATTGGACAAGAATATGCCTAGGGAGGACGAAAATGACCTAAATGTTAATCCAATGACACAAATGAACTTATTGGATGCACAAGATTGGTTAAAAACCCTAATTGGACAAGAATAAGCCTTGGGAGGACGAAAATGACCTAATTGATCATCCAATGACACAAGCACACCTATTGGATGCACAAGATTGGTTAAAAACCCTAATTGGACAAGAATATGCCTATGGAGGACGAAAATGACCTAAATATTAATTCAAAGACACAAACAAAGTTATTGGATGCACAAGATTGGTTAAAAACCCTAATTGGACAAGAATAAGCCTAGGGAGGACGAAAATGACCTAATTGATCATCCAATGACACAAACACACCTATTGGATGCACAAGATTGGTTAAAAACCCTAATTGGACAAGAATATGCCTAGGGAGGACGAAAATGACCTAAATGTTAATCCAATGACACAAATGAACTTATTGGATGATCAAGATTGCTTAAAAACCCTAATTGGACAAGAATAAGCCTAGGGAGGACGAAAATGACCTAATTGATCATCCAATGACGTAAACACACCTATTGGATGCACAAGATTGGTTAAAAACCCTAACTGGACAAGAATATGCCTAGGGAGGACGAAAATGACCTAATTGATCATCCAATGACACAAACACACCTATTGGATGCACAAGATTGGTTAAAAACCCTAATTGGACAAGAATATGCCTAGGGAGGACGAAAATGACCTAAATGTTAATCCAATGACACAAATGAACTTATTGGATGCACAAGATTGGTTAAAAACCCTAATTGGACAAGAATATACCTTGGGAGGACGAAAATGACCTAAATATTAATTCAATGACACAAACAAACTTATTGGATGCACAAGATTGGTTAAAAACCCTAATTGGACAAGAATAAGCCTAGGGAGGACGAAAATGACCTAATTGATCATCCAATGACACAAACACACCTATTGGATGCACAAGATTGGTTAAAAACCCTAGTTGGACAAGAACATGCCCAAGGAGGACGAAAATGACCTAATTGATCATCCAATGACACTAATGAACTTATTGGATGCACAAGATTGGTTAAAAACCCTAATTGGACAAGAATAAGCCTAGGGAGGACGAAAATGACCTAATTGATCATCCAATGACACAAACACACCTATTGGATGCACAAGATTGGTTAAAAACCCTAGTTGGACAAGAACATGCCTAGGGAGGACGAAAATGACCTAATTGATCATCCAATGACACTGATGAACTTATTGGATGCACAAGATTGGTTAAAAACCCTAATTGGACAAGAATAAAGCCTAGGGAGGACGAAAATGACCTAATTAATCATCCAATGACACAAACACACCTATTGGATGCACAAGATTGGTTTAAAACCCTAATTGGACAAGAAAAAACCTAGGGAGGACGAAAATGACCTAATTGATCATCCAATGACACAAACACACCTATTGGAGGCACAAGATTGGTTAAAAACCCTAATTGGACAAGAATATGCCTAGGGAGGACGAATACGACCTAAATGTTAATCCAATAACACAAATGAACTTATTGGATGCACAAGATTGGTTAAAAACCCTAATTGGACAAGAATAAGCCTAGGGAGAACGAAAATGACCTAAATGTTAATCCAATGACACAACTCAACTTATTGGATGCACAAGATTGGTTAAAAACCCTAATTGGACAAGAATAAGCCTAGGGAGAACGAAAATAACCTAATTGATCATCCAATGACACAAACACACCTATTGGATGCTCAAGATTGGTTAAAAACCCTAATTGGACAAGAATATGCCTAGGGAGGACAAAAATGACCTAAATGTTAATCCAATGACACAAATGAACTTATTGGATGCACAAGATTGGTTAAAAACCCTAATTGGACAAGAATAAGCCTAGGGAGGATCAAAATGACCTAATTGAATATCCAATGACACAAACACACCTATTGGATGCACAAGATTGGTTAAAAACCCTAATTGGACAAGAATATTCCTAGGGAGGACGAAAATGACCTAAATGTTAATCCAATGACACAAATGAACTTATTGGATGCACAAGATTGGTTAAAAACCCTAATTGGACAAGAATAAGCCTAGGGAGGATCAAAATGACATAATTGATCATCCAATGACACAAACACACCCATTGGATGCACAAGATTGGTTAAAAACCCTAATTGGACAAGAATAAGCCTAGGGAGGAAGAAAATGACCTAATTGATCATCCAGTGACACAAACACACCTATTGGATGCACAAGATTGGTTAAAAGCCCTAATTTAACAAGAATAAGCCTAGGGAGGACGAAAATGACCTAATTGATCATCCAATGACACAAACACACCTATTGGATGCACAAGATTGGTCAAAAACCCTAATTGGATAAGAATATGACCAGCGAGGACGAAAATGACCTAAATGTTAATCCAATGACACAAATGAACCTATTGGATGCACAAGATTGGTTAAAAACCCTAATTGGTCGAGTATAAGCCTAGGGAGGACGAAAATGACCTAATTGATCATCCAATGACACAAACACACCTATTGGATGCACTAGATTGGTTAAAAACCCTAATTGGACAAGAATAAGCCTATGGAGGAAGAAAATGACCTAATTGATCATCCAATGACACAAACACACCTATTGGATGCACAAGATTGGTTAAAAACCCTAATTGAATAAGAATATGCCTAAGGAGGACGAAAATGACTTAAATGTTAATCCAATGACACAAATGAACTTATTGGATGCACAAGATTGGTTAAAAACCCCAATTGGACAAGAATAAGCCTAGGGAGGATCAAAATGACGTAATTGATCATCCAATTACACAAACACACCCATTGGATGCACAAGATTGGTTAACAACCCTAATTGGACAAGAATAAGCCTAGGGAGGACGAAAATGACCAAATTGATCATCCAATGACACAAACAAACCTATTGGATGCACAAGATTGGTTAAAAACCCTAATTGAACAAGAATAAGCCTAGGGAGGACGAAAATGACCATATTGATCATCCAATGACACAAACAAACCTATTGGATGCACAAGATTGATTAAAAACCCTAATTTAACAAGAATAAGACTAGGGAGGACGAAAATGACCTAATTGATCATCCAATGACACAAACACACCTATTGGATGCACAAGATTGGTCAAAAACCCTAATTGGATAAGAATATGACTAGCGAGGACGAAAATGAACTAAATGTTAATCCAATGACACAAATTAACCTATTGGATGCACAAGATTGGTTAAAAACCCTAATTGGTCGAGAATAAGCTTCAAGAGGACGAAAATGACGTAATTGATCATCCAATGACCCAAACACACCTATTGGATGCACAAGATTGGTTAAAAACCCTAATTGGACAAGAATAAGCCTAGGGAGGACGAAAATGACCTAATTGATCATCCAATGACACAAACACATCTATTGGATGCCGAAGATTGGTTAAAAACCCTAATTGGACAAGAATAAGCCTAGGGAGGAAGAAAATGACCTAATTGATCATCCAATGACACAAACACACCTATTGGATGCACAAGATTGGTTAAAAACCCTAATTTAACAAGAATAAGCCTAGGAAGGACAAAAATGACCTAATTGATCATCCAATGACACAAACACACCTATTGGATGCACAAGATTGGTCAAAAACCCTAATTGGATAAGAATATGACTAGCGAGGACGAAAATGACCTAAATGTTAATCCAATGACACATATGAACCTATTGGATGCACAAGATAGGTTAAAAACCCTAATTGGTCGAGAATAAGCTTTGGGAGGACGAAAATGACCTAATTGATCATCCAATGACACAAATACACCTATTGGATGCACAAGATTGGTTAAAAACCCTAATTGGAAAAGAATAAGCCTAGGGAGGACGAAAATGAGCTAATTGATCATCCAATGACACAAACACACCTATTGGATGCTCAAGATTGGTTAAAAACCCTAATTGGACAAGAATATGCCTAGGGAGGACGAAAATGACCTAAATGTTAATCCAATGACACAAATGAACTTATTGGATGCACAAGATTGGTTAAAAACCCTAATTGAACAAGAATAAGCCTAGGGAGGACGAAAATGACCTAAATGTTAATCCAATGACACAAATGAACTTATTGGATGCACAAGATTGGTTAAAAACCCTAATTGGACAAGAATAAGCCTAGGGAGGATCAAAATGACCTAATTGAATATTCAATGACACAAACACACCTATTGGATGCACAAGATTGGTTAAAAACCCTAATTGGACAAGAATATGCCTAGGGAGGACGAAAGTGACTTAAATGTTAATCCAATGACACAAACACACCTATTGGATTCACAAGATTGGTTAAAAACCCTAATTGGACAAGAATAAGCCTAGGGAGGACGAAAATGACCAAATTGATCATCCAATGACAAAAACAAACCTATTGGATGCACAAGATTGGTTAAAAACCCTAATTGAACAAGAATATGCCTAAGGTGGACGAAAATGACCTAAATGTTAATCCAATGACACAAATGAACTTATTGGATGCACAAGATTGGTTAAAAACCCTAATTGGACAAGAATAAGCCTAGGGAGGACGAAAATGACCTAATTGATCATCCAATGACACAAACACACCTATTGGATGCACAAGATTGGTTAAAAACCCTAATTGAACAAGAATATGCCTAAGGAGGACGAAAATGACCTAAATGTTAATCCAATGACACAAATGAACTTATTGGATGCACAAGATTGGTTAAAAACCCTAATTGGACAAGAATAAGCCGACGGAGGACGAAAATGACCTAATGGATCATCCAATGACACAAACACAGCTATTGGATGCACAAGATTGGTTAAAAACCCTAAATGCACAAGAATAAGCCTAGGGAGGACGAAAATGACCAAATTGATGATCCAATGACACAAACAAACCTATTGGATGCACAAGATTGGTTAAAAACCCTAATTGAACAAGAATAAGCCTAGGGAGGACGAAATTGACCTAATTGATCATCCAATGACACAAACACACCTATTGGATGCACAAGATTGGTTAAAAACCCTAATTGGACAAGAATAAACCTAGGGAGGAAGAAAATAACCTAATTGATCATCCAATGACACAAACACACCTATTGGATGCACAAGATTGGTTAAAACCCCTAATTGAACAAGAATATGCCTAAGGAGGACGAAAATGACCTAAATGTTAATCCAATGACACAAATGAACTTATTGGATGCAAAAGATTGGTTAAAAAACCCTAATTGGACAAGAATAAGCCTAGGGAGGACGAAAATGGCCTAATTGATCATCCAATGACACAAACACACCTATTGGATGCACAAGATTGGTTAAAAACCCTAATTGGTCGAGAATAAGCTTCGGGAGGACGAAAATGACCTAATTGATCATCCAATGACCCAAACACACCTATTGGATGCACAAGATTGGTTAAAAACCCTAATTGGACAAGAATAAGCCTAGGGAGGACGAAAATGACCTAATTGATCATCCAATGACACAAACACACCTATAGGATGCACAAGATTGGTTAAAAACCCTAATTGGACAAGAATAATCCTAGGGAGGAAGAAAATGACCTAATTGATCATCCAGTGACACAAACACACCTATTGGATGCACAAGATTGGTTAAAAGCCCTAATTTAACAAGAATAAGCCTAGGGAGGACGAAAATGACCTAATTGATCATCCAATGACACAAACACACCTATTGGATGCACAAGATTGGTCAAAAACCCTAATTGGATAAGAATATGACCAGCGAGGACGAAAATGACCTAAATGTTAATCCAATGACACAAATGAACCTATTGGATGCACAAGATTGGTTAAAAACCCTAATTGGTCGAGAATAAGCCTAGGGAGGACGAAAATGACCTAATTGATCATCCAATGACACAAACACACCTATTGGATGCACTAGATTGGTTAAAAACCCTAATTGGACAAGAATAAGCCTAGGGAGGAAGAAAATGACCTAATTGATCATCCAATGACACAAACACACCTATTGGATGCACAAGATTGGTTAAAAACCCTAATTGAACAAGAATATGCCTAAGGAGGACGAAAATGACCTAAATGTTAATCCAATGACACAAATGAACTTATTGGATGCACAAGATTGATTAAAAACTCAAATTGGACAAGAATAAGCCTAGGGAGGACGAAAATGACCTAATTGATCATCCAATGACACAAACACACCTATTGGATGCACAAGATTGGTTAAAAACCCTAATTGAACAAGAATATGCCTAAGGAGGACGAAAATGACCTAATTGATCATCCAATGACACAAACACACCTATTGGATGCACAAGATTGGTTAAAAACCCTAATTGAACAAGAATATGCCTAAGGAGGACGAAAATGACCTAAATGTTAATCCAATGACACAAATGAACTTATTGGATGCACAAGATCGGTTAAAAACCCTAATTGGACAAGAATAAGCCTAGGGAGGACGAAAATGACCTAATTGATCATCCAATGACACAACCACACCTATTGGATGCACAAGATTGGTTAAAAACCCTAATTGAACAAGAATATGCCTAAGGAGGACGAAAATGACCTAAATGTTAATCCAATGACACAAATGAACTTATTGGATGCACAAGATTGGTTAAAAACCCTAATTGGACAAGAATAAGCCTAAGGAGGATCAAAATGACCTAATTGAATATTCAATGACACAAACACACCTATTGGATGCACAAGATTGGTTAAAAACCCTAATTGGACAAGAATATGCCTAGGGAGGACGAAAATGACCTAAATGTTAATCCAATGACACAAATGAACTTATTGGATGCACAAGATTGGTTAAAAACCCTAATTGGACAAGAATAAGCCTAGGGAGGATCAAAGTGACCTAATTGATCATCTAATGAGATAAACACACCTATTGGATGCACAAGATTGGTTAAAAACCCTAATTGGACAAGAATATGCCTAGGGAGGACGAAAATGACCTAATTGATCATCCAATGACACAAACACTCCTATTGGATGCACAAGATTGGTTAAAAACCCTAATTGGACAAGAATATGCCTAGGGAGGACGAATATGATCTAAATGTTAATCCAATAACACAAATGAACTTATTGGATGCACAAGATTGGTTAAAAACCCTAATTGGACAAGAATAAGCCTAGGGAGAACGAAAATGACATAATTGATCATCCAATGACACAAACACACCTATTGGATGCACAAGATTGGTTAAAAACCCTAATTGGACAAGAATATGCCTAGGGAGGACGGATATGACCTAAATGTTAATCCAATGACACAAATGAACTTATAGGATGCACAAGATTGGTTAAAAACCCTAATTGGACAAGAATAAGCCTAGGGAGTACGAAAATGACTTAATTGATCATCCAATGACACAAACACACCTATTGGATGCACAAGATTGGTTAAAAACCCTAATTGGACAAGAATATGCCTAGGGAGGACGAAAATGACCTAATTGATCATCCAATGACACAAACACACCTATTGGATGCACAAGATTGGTTAAAAACCCTAATTGGACAAGAATATGCCTAGGGAGGAAGAAAATGACCTAATTGATCATCCAATGACACAAAGACACCTATTGGATGCACAAGATTGGTTAAAAACCCTAGTTGGACAAGAATATGCCTAGGGAGGACGAATATGACCTAAATGTTAATCCAAAAACACAAATGAACTTATTGGATGCACAAGATTGTTTAAAAACCCTAATTGGACAAGAATAAGCCTAGGGAGGACGAAAATGACCTAATTGATCATCCAATGACACAAACACACCTATTGGATGCAGAAGATTGGTTAAAAACCCTAATTGGCCAAGAATATGCCTAGGGAGGACGAAAATGACCTAAATGTTAATCCAATGACACAAATGAACTTATTGGATGCACAAGATTGGTTAAAAACCCTAATTGGACAAGAATAAGCCTAGGGAGGACGAAAATGACCTAAATGTTAATCCAATGACACAACTCAACTTATTCGATGCACAAGATTGGTTAAAAACCCTAATTGGACAAGAATATGCCTAGGGAGGACGGATATGACCTAAATGTTAATCCAATGACACAAATGAACTTATTGGATGCACAAGATTGGTTAAAAACCCTAATTGGACAAGAATAAGCTTAGGGAGGACGAAAATGACCTAATTGATCATCCAATGACACAAACACACCTATTGGATGCCCAAGATTGGTAAAAAACCCTAATTGAACAAGAATATGCCTAAGGAGGACGAAAATAACCTAAATGTTAATCCAATGACACAAATGAACTTATTGGATGCACAAGATTGGTTAAAAACCCTAATTGGACAAGAATAAGCCGACGGAGGACGAAAGTAACCTAATTGATCATCCAATGACACAAACACACCTATTGGATGCACAAGATTGGTTAAAAACCCTAATTGGACAAGAATAAGCCTAGGGAGGAAGAAAATGACCTAATTGATCATCCAATGACACAAACTCACCTATTGGATGCACAAGATTGGTTGAAAACCCTAATTGAACAAGAATATGCCTAAGGAGGACGAAAATGACCTAAATGTTAATCCAATGACACAAATGAACTTGTTGGATGCACAAGATTGGTTAAAAACCCTAATTGGACTAGAATAAGCCTAGGGAGGACGAAAATGACCTAATTGATCATCCAATGACACAAACACACCTATTGGATGCACAAGATTGGTTAAAAACCCTAATTGAACAAGAATATGCCTAAGGAGGACGAAAATGACCTAAATGTTAATCCAATGACACAAATGAACTTATTGGATGCACAAGATTGGTTAAAAACCCTAATTGGACAAGAATAAGCCTAGGGAGGATCAAAATGACCTAATTGAATATTCAATGACACAAACACACCTATTGGATGCACAAGATTGGTTAAAAACCCTAATTGGACAAGAATATGCCTAGGGAGGACGAAAATGACCTAAATGTTAATCCAATGACACAAATGAACTTGTTGGATGCACAAGATTGGTTAAAAACCCTAATTGGACTAGAATAAGCCTAGGGTGGACGAAAATGACCTAATTGATCATCCAATGACACAAACACACCTATTGGAAGCACAAGATTGGTTAAAAACCCTAATTGAACAAGAATATGCCTAAGGAGGACGAAAATGACCTAAATGTTAATCCAATGACACAAATGAACTTATTGGATGCACAAGATTGGTTAAAAACCCTAATTGGACAAGAATAAGCCTAGGGAGGATCAAAATGACCTAATTGAATATTCAATGACACAAACACACCTATTGGATGCACAAGATTGGTTAAAAACCCTAATTGGACAAGAATATGCCTAGGGAGGACGAAAATGACCTAAATGTTAATCCAATGACACAAATGAACTTATTGGATGCACAAGATTGGTTAAAAACCCTAATTGGACAAGAATAAGCCTAGGGAGGATCAAAATGACGTAATTGATCATCCAATTACACAAACACACCCATTGGATGCACAAGATTGGTTAAAAACCCTAATTGGACAAGAATAAGCCTATGGAGGATCAAAATGACGTAATTGATCATCCCATGACACAAACAAACCTTTTGGATGCACAAGATTGGTTAAAAACCCTAATTGAACAAGAATAAGCCAAGGGAGGACGAAAATGACCTAATTGATCATCCAATGACACAAACACACCTGTTGGATGCACAAGGTTGGTTAAAAACCCTAATTGGACAAGAATAAGCATAGGGAGGAAGAAAATGACCTAATTGATCATCCAATGACACAAACACACCTATTGGATGCACAAGATTGGTTAAAAACCCAAATTGAACAAGAATATGCCTAAGGAGGATGAAAATGACCTAAATGTTAATCCAATGACACAAATGAACTTATTGGATGCACAAGATTGGTTAAAAACCCTAATTGGACAAGAATAAGCCGATGGAGGACGAAAATGACCTAATTGATCATCCAATGACACAAATGAACTTATTGGATGCACAATATTGCTTAAAAACCCTAATTGGACAAGAATAAGCCGATGGAGGACGAAAATGACCTAATTGATCATCCAATGACACAAATGAATTAGTTGGATGCACAAGATTGTTTAAAAACCCTAATTGGACTAGAATAAGGCTAGGGAGGACGAAAATGACCTAATTGATCATCCAATGACACAAACACACCTATTGGATGCACAAGATTGGTTAAAAACCCTAATTGAACAAGAATATGCTTAAGGAGGACGAAAATGACCTAAATGTTAATCCAATGACACAAATGAACTTATTGGATGCACAAGATTGGTTAAAAACCCTAATTGGACAAGAATAAGCCTAGGGAGGATCAAAATGACCTAATTGAATATTCAATGACACAAACACACCTATTGGATGCACAAGATTGGTTAAAAACCCTAATTGGACAAGAATATGCCTAGGGAGGACGAAAGTGACTTAAATGTTAATCCAATGACACAAACACACCTATTGGATTCACAAGATTGGTTAAAAACCCTAATTGGACAAGAATAAGCCTAGGGAGGACGAAAATGACCAAATTGATCATCCAATGACAAAAACAAACCTATTGGATGCACAAGATTGGTTAAAAACCCTAATTGAACAAGAATATGCCTAAGGTGGACGAAAATGACCTAAATGTTAATCCAATGACACAAATGAACTTATTGGATGCACAAGATTGGTTAAAAACCCTAATTGGACAAGAATAAGCCTAGGGAGGACGAAAATGACCTAATTGATCATCCAATGACACAAACACACCTATTGGATGCACAAGATTGGTTAAAAACCCTAATTGAACAAGAATATGCCTAAGGAGGACGAAAATGACCTAAATGTTAATCCAATGACACAAATGAACTTATTGGATGCACAAGATTGGTTAAAAACCCTAATTGGACAAGAATAAGCCGACGGAGGACGAAAATGACCTAATGGATCATCCAATGACACAAACACAGCTATTGGATGCACAAGATTGGTTAAAAACCCTAAATGCACAAGAATAAGCCTAGGGAGGACGAAAATGACCAAATTGATGATCCAATGACACAAACAAACCTATTGGATGCACAAGATTGGTTAAAAACCCTAATTGAACAAGAATAAGCCTAGGGAGGACGAAATTGACCTAATTGATCATCCAATGACACAAACACACCTATTGGATGCACAAGATTGGTTAAAAACCCTAATTGGACAAGAATAAACCTAGGGAGGAAGAAAATAACCTAATTGATCATCCAATGACACAAACACACCTATTGGATGCACAAGATTGGTTAAAACCCCTAATTGAACAAGAATATGCCTAAGGAGGACGAAAATGACCTAAATGTTAATCCAATGACACAAATGAACTTATTGGATGCAAAAGATTGGTTAAAAAACCCTAATTGGACAAGAATAAGCCTAGGGAGGACGAAAATGGCCTAATTGATCATCCAATGACACAAACACACCTATTGGATGCACAAGATTGGTTAAAAACCCTAATTGGTCGAGAATAAGCTTCGGGAGGACGAAAATGACCTAATTGATCATCCAATGACCCAAACACACCTATTGGATGCACAAGATTGGTTAAAAACCCTAATTGGACAAGAATAAGCCTAGGGAGGACGAAAATGACCTAATTGATCATCCAATGACACAAACACACCTATAGGATGCACAAGATTGGTTAAAAACCCTAATTGGACAAGAATAATCCTAGGGAGGAAGAAAATGACCTAATTGATCATCCAGTGACACAAACACACCTATTGGATGCACAAGATTGGTTAAAAGCCCTAATTTAACAAGAATAAGCCTAGGGAGGACGAAAATGACCTAATTGATCATCCAATGACACAAACACACCTATTGGATGCACAAGATTGGTCAAAAACCCTAATTGGATAAGAATATGACCAGCGAGGACGAAAATGACCTAAATGTTAATCCAATGACACAAATGAACCTATTGGATGCACAAGATTGGTTAAAAACCCTAATTGGTCGAGAATAAGCCTAGGGAGGACGAAAATGACCCAATTGATCATCCAATGACACAAACACACCTATTGGATGCACAAGATTGGTTAAAAACCCTAATTGAACAAGAATATGCCTAAGGAGGACGAAAATGACCTAAATGTTAATCCAATGACACAAATGAACTTATTGGATGCACAAGATTGGTTAAAAATCCTAATTGGACATGAATAAGCCTAGGGAGGACGAAAATGACCTAATTGATCATCCAATGACACAAACACACCTATTGGATGTAGAAGATTGGTTAAAAACACTAATTGAACAAGAATAAGCCTAGGGAGGAAGAAAATGACCTAATTGATCATCTAATGACACAAACACACCTATTGGATGCACAAGATTGGTTAAAAACCCTAATTTAACAAGAATAAGCCTAGGAAGGACAAAAATCACCTAATTGATCATCCAATGACACAAACACACCTATTGGATGCACAAGATTGGTCAAAAACCCTAATTGGATAAGAATATGACTAGGGAGGACGAAAATGACCTAAATGTTAATCCAATGACACATATGAACCTATTGGATGCACAAGATTGGTTAAAAACCCTAACTGGTCGAGAATAAGCTTTGGGAGGACGAAAATGACCTAATTGATCATCCAATGACACAAACACACCTATTGGATGCTCAAGATTGGTTAAAAACCATAATTTGACAAGAATATGCCTAGGGAGGACGAAAATGACCTAAATGTTAATCCAATGACACAAATGAACTTATTGGATGCACAAGATTGGTTAAAAACCCTAATTGGACAAGAATAAGCCTAGGGAGGATCAAAATGACCTAATTGAATATCCAATGACACAAACACACCTATTGGATGCACAAGATTGGTTAAAAACCCTAATTGGACAAGAATATGCTTAGGGAGGACGAAAATGACCTAAATGTTAATCCAATGACACAAATGAACTTATTGGATGAACAAGATTGGTTAAAAACCCTAATTGGACAAGAATAAGCCTAGGGAGGACGAAAATGACCTAATTGATCATCCAATGACACAAACACACCTATTGGATGCACAAGATTGGTTAAAAACCCTAATTGGACAAGAATATGCCTAGGGAGGACGAAAATGACCTAAATATTAATTCAATGTCACAAACAAAGTTATTGGATGTACAAGATTGGTTAAAAACCCTAATTGGACAGGAATAAGCCTAAGGAGGACGAAAATGACCTAATTGATCATCCAATGACACAAACACACCTATTGGATGCAAAATATTGGTTAAAAACCCTAATTGGAAAAGATGATGCCTAGGGAGGACGAAAATGACCTAAATATTAATTCAATGACATAAACAAACTTATTGGTTGCACAAAATTGGTTAAAAACCCTAATTGGACAAGAATAAGGCTAGGGAAGACGAAATTGACCTAATTGATCATCCAATGTCACAAACACACCTATTGGAAGCACAAGATTGGTTAAAAACCCTAATTGGACAAGAATATGCCTAGGGAGGACGAAAATGACCTAAATGTTAATCCAATGACACAAATGAACTTATTGGATGCACAAGATTGGTTAAAAACCCTAATTGGACAAGAATAAGCCTAGGGAGGACGAAAATGACCTAATTGATCATCCAATGACACAAATGAACATATTGGATGCACAAGATTGGTTAAAAACCCTAATTGGACAAGAATAAGCCTAGGGAGGACGAAAATGACCTAATTGATCATCCAATGACACAAACGCACCTATTGGATGCACAAGATTGGTTAAAAACCCTAATTGGATAAGAATATGCCTAGGGAGGATGAAAATGACCTAAATATTAATTCAATGAAACAAACAAACTTATTGGATGCACAAGATTGGTTAAAAACCCTAATTGGACAAGAATAAGCCTAGGGAGGACGAAAATGACCTAATTGATCATCCAATGACACAAACACACCTATTGGATGCACAAGATTGGTTAAAAACCCTAATTGGACAAGAATATGCCTAGGGAGGACGAAAATGACCTAAATATTAATTCAATGACATAAACAAACTTGTTGGATGCACAAGATTGGGTAAAAACCCTAATCGGACAAGAATAAGCCTAGGGAGGACGAAAATGACCTAATTGATCATCCAATGACACAAACACACCTATTGGATGCACAAGATTGGTTAAAAACCCTAATTGGACAAGAATAAGCCTAGGGAGGATGAAAAAGACCTAATTGATCATCCAATGACACAAACACACCTATTGGATGCACAAGATTGGTTCAAAACCCTAATTGGACAAGAATAAGCCTAGGGAGGACGAAAATGACCAAATTGATCATCCAATGACACAAACACACCTGTTGGATGCACAAGATTGGTTAAAAACCCTAATTGGACAAGAATAAGCCTAGGGAGGACGAAAATGACCTAATTGATCATCCAATGACACAAACACACCTATTGGATGCACAAGATTGGTTAAAAACCCTAATTGAACAAGAATATGCCTAAGGAGGACGAAAATGACCTAAATGTTAATCCAATGACACAAATGAACTTATTGGATGCACAAGATCGGTTAAAAACCCTAATTGGACAAGAATAAGCCTAGGGAGGACGAAAATGACCTAATTGATCATCCAATGACACAACCACACCTATTGGATGCACAAGATTGGTTAAAAACCCTAATTGAACAAGAATATGCCTAAGGAGGACGAAAATGACCTAAATGTTAATCCAATGACACAAATGAACTTATTGGATGCACAAGATTGGTTAAAAACCCTAATTGGACAAGAATAAGCCTAAGGAGGATCAAAATGACCTAATTGAATATTCAATGACACAAACACACCTATTGGATGCACAAGATTGGTTAAAAACCCTAATTGGACAAGAATATGCCTAGGGAGGACGAAAATGACCTAAATGTTAATCCAATGACACAAATGAACTTATTGGATGCACAAGATTGGTTAAAAACCCTAATTGGACAAGAATAAGCCTAGGGAGGATCAAAATGACGTAATTGATCATCCAATTATACAAACACACCCATTGGATGCACAAGATTGGTTAAAAACCCTAATTGGACAAGAATAAGCCTATGGAGGATCAAAATGACGTAATTGATCATCCAATGACACAAACACACCTATTGGATTCACAAGATTGGTTAAAAACCCTAATTGGAAAAGAATAAGCCTAGGGAGGACGAAAATGACCAAATTGATCATCCAATGACACAAACAAACCTATTGGATGCACAAGATTGGTTAAAAACCCTAATTGAACAAGAATAAGCCAAGGGAGGACGAAAATGACCTAATTGATCATCCAATGACACAAACACACCTATTGGATGCACAAGATTGGTTAAAAACCCTAATTGGACAAGAATAAGCCTAGGGAGGACGAAAATAACCTAATTGATCATCCGATGACACAAACACACCTATTGGATGCACAAGATTGGTTAAAAACCCTAATTGGACAAGAATATGCCTAGGGAGGACGAAAATGACCTAAATGTTAATCCAATGACACAAATGAACTTATTGGATGCACAAGATTGGTTAAAAACCCTAATTGGACAAGAATAAGCCTAGGGAGGATAAAAATGACCTAATTGATCATCCAATGACACAAACACACCTATTGGATGCCAAAGATTGGTTAAAAACCCTAATTGGACAAGATGATGCCTAGGGAGGACGAAAATGACCTAAATATTAATTCAATGACACAAACAAAGTTATTTGATGCAGAAGATTGGTTAAAAACTCTAATTGGACAAGAATAAGCCTAGGGAGGACGAAAATGACCTAATTGATCATCCAATGACACAAACACACCTATTGGATGCACAAGATTGGTTAAAAACCCTAATTGGGCAAGAATTTGCCTAGGGAGGACGAAAAAGACCTAAATATTAATTCAATGACACAAACAAACTTATTGGATGCACAAGATTGGTTAAAAACCCTAATTGGACAAGAATAAGCCTAGGGAGGACGAAAATGACCTAAATGTTAATCAAATGACACAAACTCACCTATTGGATGCACAAGATTGGTTAAAAACCCTAATTGGACAAGAATAAGCCTAGGAAGGACGAAAATGACCTAATTGATCATCCAATGACACAAACACACCTATTGGATGCACAAGATTGGTTAAAAACCCTAATTGGACAAGAATAAGCCTAGGGAGGACGAAAATGACCTAATTTATCATCCAATGACACAAACAAACCTATTGGATGCACAAGATTGGTTAAAAACCCTAATTGAACAAGAATAAGCCTAGGGAGGACGAAATTGACCTAATTGATCATCCAATGACACAAACACACCTATTGGATGCACAAGATTGGTTAAAAACCCTAATTGGACAAGAATAAACCTAGGGAGGAAGAAAATGACCTAATTGATCATCCAATGACACAAACACACCTATTGGATGCACAAGATTGGTTAAATCCCCTAATTGAACAAGAATATGCCTAAGGAGGACGAAAATGACCTAAATGTTAATCCAATGACACAAATGAACTTATTGGATGCAAAAGATTGGTTAAAAAACCCAAATTGGACAAGAATAAGCCTAGGGAGGACGAAAATGGCCTAATTGATCATCCAATGACACAAACACACCTATTGGATGCACAAGATTGGTTAAAAACCCTAATTGGTCGAGAATAAGCTTCGGGAGGACGAAAATGACCTAATTGATCATCCAATGACCCAAACACACCTATTGGATGCACAAGATTGGTTAAAAACCCTAATTGGACAAGAATAAGCCTAGGGAGGACGAAAATGACCTAATTGATCATCCAATAACACAAACACACCTATAGGATGCACAAGATTGGTTAAAAACCCTAATTGGACAAGAATAAGCCTAGGGAGGAAGAAAATAACCTAATTGATCATCCAGTGACACAAACACACCTATTGGATGCACAAGATTGGTTAAAAGCCCTAATTTAACAAGAATAAGCCTAGGGAGGACGAAAATGACCTAATTGATCATCCAATGACACAAACACACCTATTGGATGCACAAGATTGGTTAAAAACCCTAATTGAACAAGAATATGCCTAAGGAGGACGAAAATGACCTAAATGTTAATCCAATGACACAAATGAACTTATTGGATGCACAAGATTGGTTGAAAACCCCAATTGGACAAGAATAAGCCTAGGGAGGACGAAAATGACCTAATTGATCATGCATTGACACAAACACACCTATTGGATGCACAAGATTGATTAAAAACCCTAATTTAACAAGAATAAGCCTAGGGAGGACGAAAATGACCTAATTGATCATCCAATGACACAAACACACCTATTGGATGCACAAGATTGGTCAAAAACCCTAATTGGATAAGAATATGACTAGCGAGGACGAAAATGACCTAAATTTTAATCCAATGACACAAATGAACCTATTGGATGCACAAGATTGGTTAAAAACCCTAATTGGTCGAGAATAAGCTTCAAGAGGAAGAAAATGACGTAATTTGTCATCCAATGACCCAAACACACCTATTGGATGCACAAGATTGGTTAAAAACCCTAATTGGACAAGAATAAGCCTAGGGAGGACGAAAATGACCTAATTGATCATCCAATGACACAAACACATCTATTGGATGCAGAAGATTGGTTAAAAACCCTAATTGGACAAGAATAAGCCTAGGGAGGAAGAAAATGACCTAATTGATCATCCAATGACACAAACACACCTATTGGATGCACAAGATTGGTTAAAAACCCAAATTTAACAAGAATAAGCCTAGGAAGGACAAAAATGACCTAATTGATCATCCAATGACACAAACACACCTATTGGATGCACAAGATTGGTCAAAAACCCTAATTGGATAAGAATATGACTAGGGAGGACGAAAATGACCTAAATGTTAATCCAATGACACATATGAACCTATTGGATGCACAAGATAGGTTAAAAACCCTAACTGGTCGAGAATAAGCTTTGGGAGGACGAAAATGACCTAATTGATCATCCAATGACACAAACACACCTATTGGATGCACAAGATTGGTTAAAAACCCTAATTGGAAAAGAATAAGCCTAGGGAGGACGAAAATGAGCTAATTGATAATCCAATGACACAAACACACCTATTGGATGCTCAAGATTGGTTAAAAACCCTAATTGGACAAGAATATGCCTAGGGAGGACGAAAATGACCTAAATGTTAATCCAATGACACAAATGAACTTATTGGATGCACAAGATTGGTTAAAAACCCTAATTGGACAAGAATAAGCCAAGGGAGGATCAAAATGACCTAATTGAATTTCCAATGACACAAACACACCTATTAGTTGCACAAGATTGGTTAAAAACCCTAATTGGACAAGAATATTCCTAGGGAGGACGAAAATGACCTAAATGTTAATCCAATGACACAAATGAACTTATTGGATGCACAAGATTGGTTAAAAAACCATAATTGGACAAGAATAAGCCTAGGGAGGACGAAAATGGCCTAATTGATCATCCAATGACACAAACACACCTATTGGATGCACAAGATTGGTTAAAAACCATAATTGGTCGAGAATAAGCTTCGGGAGGACAAAAATGACCTAATTGATCATCCAATGACCCAAACACACCTATTGGATGCACAAGATTGGTTAAAAACCCTAATTGGACAAGAATAAGCCTAGGGAGGACGAAAATGACCTAATTGATCATCCAATGACACAAACACACCTATAGGATGCACAAGATTGGTTAAAAACCCTAATTGGACAAGAATAATCCTAGGGAGGAAGAAAATGACCTAATTGATCATCCAGTGACACAAACACACCTATTGGATGCACAAGATTGGTTAAAAGCCCTAATTTAACAAGAATAAGCCTAGGGAGGACGAAAATGACCTAATTGATCATCCAATGACACAAACACACCTATTGGATGCACAAGATTGGTCAAAAACCCTAATTGGATAAGAATATGACCAGCGAGGACGAAAATGACCTAAATGTTAATCCAATGACACAAATGAACCTATTGGATGCACAAGATTGGTTAAAAACCCTAATTGGTCGAGAATAAGCCTAGGGAGGACGAAAATGACCTAATTGATCATCCAATGACACAAACACACCTATTGGATGCACTAGATTGGTTAAAAACCCTAATTGGACAAGAATAAGCCTATGGAGGACGAAAATGACCAAATTGATCATCCAATGACACAAACAAACCTATTGGATGCACAAGATTGGTTAAAAACCCTAATTGAACAAGAATAAGCCTAGGGAGGACGAAAATGACCATATTGATCATCCAATGACACAAACAAACCTATTGGATGCACAAGATTGATTAAAAACCCTAATTTAACAAGAATAAGCCTAGGGAGGACGAAAATGACCTAATTGATCATCCAATGACACAAACACACCTATTGGATGCACAAGATTGGTCAAAAACCCTAATTGGATAAGAATATGACTAGCGAGGACGAAAATGAACTAAATGTTAATCCAATGACACAAATGAACCTATTGGATGCACAAGATTGGTTAAAAACCCTAATTGGTCGAGAATAAGCTTCAAGAGGACGAAAATGACGTAATTGATCATCCAATGACCCAAACACACCTATTGGATGCACAAGATTGGTTAAAAACCCTAATTGGACAAGAATAAGCCTAGGGAGGACGAAAATGACCTAATTGATCATCCAATGACACAAACACATCTATTGGATGCAGAAGATTGGTTAAAAACCCTAATTGGACAAGAATAAGCCTAGGGAGGAAGAAAATGACCTAATTGATCATCCAATGACACAAACACACCTATTGGATGCACAAGATTGGTTAAAAACCCTAATTTAACAAGAATAAGCCTAGGGAGGACAAAAATGACCTAATTGATCATCCAATGACACAAACACACCTATTTGATGCACAAGATTGGTCAAAAACCCTAATTGGATAAGAATATGACTAGCGAGGACGAAAATGACCTAAATGTTAATCCAATGACACATATGAACCTATTGGATGCACAAGATAGATTAAAAACCCTAATTGGTCGAGAATAAGCTTTGGGAGGACGAAAATGACCTAATTGATCATCCAATGACACAAATACACCTATTGGATGCACAAGATTGGTTAAAAACCCTAATTGGAAAAGAATAAGCCTAGGGAGGACGAAAATGAGCTAATTGATCATCCAATGACACAAACACACCTATTGGATGCTCAAGATTGGTTAAAAACCCTAATTGGACAAGAATATGCCTAGGGAGGACGAAAATGACCTAAATGTTAATCCAATGACACAAATG
>JBBPBR010001863.1:0-76839 GCA_037974775.1 Cicer pinnatifidum | reverse complement strand
GGGAGGACGAAAATGACCTAATTGATCATCCAATGACCCAAACACACCTATTGGATGCACAAGATTGGTTAAAAACCCTAATTGGACAAGAATAAGCCTAGGGAGGAGGAAAATGACCTAATTGATCATCCAATGACACAAACACACCTATAGGATGCACAAGATTGGTTAAAAACCCTAATTGGACAAGAATAAGCCTAGGGAGGAAGAAAATGACCTAATTGATCATCCAGTGACACAAACACACCTATAGGATGCACAAGATTGGTTAAAAGCCCTAATTTAACAAGAATAAGCCTAGGCAGGACGAAAATGACCTAATTGATCATCCAATGACACAAACACACCTATTGGATGCACAAGATTGTTCAAAAACCCTAATTGGATAAGAACATGACCAGTGAGGACGAAAATGACCTAAATGTTAATCCAATGACACAAATGAACCTATTGGATGCACAAGATTTGTTTAAAACCCTAATTCGTCGAGAATAAGCCTAGGGAGTACGAAAATGACCTAATTGATCATCCAATGACACAAACACACCTATTGGGTGCACTAGATTGGTTAAAAACCCTAATTGGACAAGAATAAGCCTAGGGAGGAAGAAAATGACCTAATTGATCATCCAATGACACAAACACACCTATTGGATGCACAAGATTGGTTAAAAACCCTAATTGAACAAGAATATGCCTAAGGAGGACGAAAATGACCTAAATGTTAATCCAATGACACAAATGAACTTATTAGATGCACAAGATTGGTTAAAAACCCCAATTGGACAAGAATAAGCCTAGGGAGGACGAAAATGACCTAATTGATCATCCAATGACACAATCACACCTATTGGATGCACAAGATTTGTTAAAAACCCTAATTTAACAAGAATAAGCCTAGGGAGGACGAAAATGACCTAATTGATCATCCAATGACACAAACACACCTATTGGATGCACAAGATTGGTCAAAAACCCTAATTGGATAAGAATATGACTAGCGAGGACGAAAATGACCTAAATGTTAATCCAATGACACAAATGAACCTATTGGATGCACAAGATTGGTTAAAAACCCTAATTGGTCGAGAATAAGCATCAAGAGGACGAAAATGACGTAATTGATCATCCAATGACCCAAACACACCTATTGGATGCACAAGATTGGTTAAAAACCCTAATTGGACAAGAATAAGCCTAGGGAGGACGAAAATGACCTAATTGATCATCCAATGACACAAACACATCTATTGGATGCAGAAGATTGGTTAAAAACCCTAATTGGACAAGAATAAGCCTAGGGAGGAAGAAAATGACCTAATTGATCATCCAATGACACAAACACACCTATTGGATGCACAAGATTGGTTAAAAACCCTAATTTAACAAGAATAAGCCTAGGAAGGACAAAAATGACCTAATTGATCATCCAATGACACAAACACACCTATTGGATGCACAAGATTGGTCAAAAACCCTAATTGGATAAGAATATGACTAGGGAGGACGAAAATGACCTAAACGTTAATCCAATGACACATATGAACCTATTGGATGCACAAGATAGGTTAAAAACCCTAACTGGTCGAGAATAAGCTTTGGGAGGACGAAAATGACCTAATTGATCATCCAATGACACAAACACACCTATTGGATGCACAAGATTGGTTAAAAACCCTAATTGGACAAGAATAAGCCTATGGAGGATCAAAATGACGTAATTGATCATCCCATGACACAAACACACCTATTGGATTCACAAGATTGGTTAAAAACCCTAATTGGACAAGAATAAGCCTAGGGAGGACGAAAATGACCAAATTGATCATCCAATGACAAAAACAAACCTATTGGATGCACAAGATTGGTTAAAAACCCTAATTGAACAAGAATATGCCTAAGGAGGACGAAAATGACCTAAATGTTAATCCAATGACACAAATGAACTTATTGGATGCACAAGATTGGTTAAAAACCCTAATTGGACAAGAATAAGCCTAGGGAGGACGAAAATGACCAAATTGATCATCCAATGACACAAACACACCTGTTGGATGCACCAGATTGGTTAAAAACCCTAATTGGACAAGAATAAGCCTAGGGAGGAAGAAAATGACCTAATTGATCATCCAATGACACAAACACACCTATTGGATGCACAAGATTGGTTAAAAACCCTAATTGAACAAGAATATGCCTAAGGAGGACGAAAATGACCTAAATGTTAATCCAATGACACAAATGAACTTATTGGATGCACAAGATTGGTTGAAAACCCCAATTGGACAAGAATAAGCCTAGGGAGGACGAAAATGACCTAATTGATCATGCAATGACACAAACACACCTATTGGATGCACAAGATTGGTTAAAAACCCTAATTTAACAAGAATAAGCCTAGGGAGGACGAAAATGACCTAATTGATCATCCAATGACACAAACACACCTATTGGATGCACAAGATTGGTCAAAAACCCTAATTGGATAAGAATATGACTAGCGAGGACGAAAATGACCTAAATGTTAATCCAATGACACAAATGAACCTATTGGATGCACAAGATTGGTTAAAATCCCTAACTGGTCGAGAATAAGCTCTGGGAGGACGAAAATGACGTAATTGATCATCCAATGACCCAAACACACCTATTGGATGCACAAGATTGGTTAAAAACCCTAATTGGACAAGAATAAGCCTAGGGAGGACGAAAATGACCTAATTGATCATCCAATGACACAAACACATCTATTGGATGCAGAAGATTGGTTAAAAACCCTAATTGGAGAAGAATAAGCCTAGGGAGGAAGAAAATGACCTAATTGATCATCCAATGACACAAACACACATGTTGGATGCACAAGATTGGTTAAAAATCCTAATTTAACAAGAATAAGCCTAGGAAGGACAAAAATCACCTAATTGATCATCCAATGACACAAACACACCTATTGGATGCACAAGATTGGTCAAAAACCCTAATTGGATAAGAATATGACTAGGGAGGACGAAAATGACCTAAATGTTAATCCAATGACACATATGAACCTATTGGATGCACAAGATTGGTTAAAAACCCTAACTGGTCGAGAATAAGCTTTGGGAGGACGACAATGACCTAATTGATCATCCAATGACACAAACACACCTTTTGGATGCACAAGATTGGTTAAAAACCCTAATTGGAAAAGAATAAGCCTAGGGAGGACGAAAATGAGCTAATTGATCATCCAATGACACAAACACACCTATTGGATGCTCAAGATTGGTTAAAAACCCTAATTGGACAAGAATATGCCTAGGGAGGACGAAAATGACCTAAATGTTAATCCAATGACACAAATGAACTTATTGGATGCACAAGATTGGTTAAAACCCCTAATTGGACAAGAATAAGCCTAGGGAGGATCAAAGTGACCTAATTGATCATCCAACGAGATAAACACACCTATTGGATGCACAAGATTGGTTAAAAACCCTAATTGGACAAGAATATGCCTAGGGAGGACGAAAATGACCTAAATGTGAATCCAATGACACAAATGAACTTATTGGATGCACAAGATTGGTTAAAAACCTAATTCGACAAGAATAAGCCTGGGGAGAATGAAAATGACCTAAATGTTAATCCAATGACATAACTCAACTTATTGGATGCACAAGATTGGTTAAAAACCCTAATTGGACAAGAATAAGCCTAGGGAGGACGAAAATGACCTAATTGATCATCCAATGACACAAACACACCTATTGGATGCACAAGATTGGTTAAAAACCCTAATTGGACAAGAATGTGCCTAGAGAGATCGAAAATGACCTAAATTGATCATCCAATGACACAAACACACCTATTGGATGCACAAGATTGCTTAAAAACCCTAATTGGACAAGAATATGCCTAGGGAGGACGAAAATGACCTAAATGTTAATCCAATGACACAAATGAACTTATTGGATGCACAAGATTGGTTAAAAACCCTAATTGGACAAGAATAAGCCTAGGGAGGACGAAAATGACATAATTGATCATCCAATGACACAAACAAACCTATTGGATGCACAAGATTGGTTAAAAACCCTAATTGGACAAGAATAAGCCTAGGGAGGACGAAAATGACCTAATTGATCATCCAATGACACAAACACACCTATTAGATGCACAAGATTGGTTTAAAACCCTAGATGGACAAGAATATGCCTAGGGAGGACGAAAATGACCTAATTGATCATCCAATGACACAAATGAACTTATTGGATGCACAAGATTGGTTAAAAACCCTAATTGGACAAGAATAAGCCTAGGGAGGACGAAAATGACCTAATTGATCATCCAATGACACAAACACACCTATTGGAAGCTTAAGATTGGTTAAAAACCCTAATTGGACAAGAATATGCCTAGGGAGGACGAAAATGACCTAAATGTTAATCCAATGACACAAATGAACTTATTGGATGCACAAGATTGGTTAAAAACCCTAATTGGACAAGAATAAGCCTAGGGAGGACGAAAATGACCTAATTAATCATCCAATGACACAAACACACCTATTGGATGCACTAGATTGGTTAAAAACCCTAATTGGACAAGAATATGCCTAGGGAGGACGAAAATGACCTAAATGTTAATCCAATGACACAAATGAACTTATTGGATGCACAAGATTGGTTAAAAACCCTAATTGGACAAGAATAAGCCTAGGGAGGACGAAAATGACCTAATTGATCATCCAATGACACAAACACACCTATTGGATGCACAAGATTGGTTAAAAACCCTAATTGGACAAGAATATGCCTAGGGAGGACGAAAATGACCTAAATATCAATTCAATGACATAAACAAACTTATTGGATGAACAAAATTGGTTAAAAACCCTAATTGGACAAGAATATGCCTAGGGAGGACGAAAATGACCTAATTGATCATCCAATGACACAAACACACCTATTGGATGCACAAGATTGGTTAAAAACCCTAATTGGACAAGAATATGCCTAGGGAGGACGAAAATGACCTAAATATTAATTCAATGACACAAACAAACTTATTGGATGCACAAGATTGGTTAAAAACCCTAATTGGACAAGAATAAGCCTAGGGAGGAAGAAAATGACCTAATTGATTATCCAATGACACAAACACACCTATTGGAAGCACAAGATTGGTTAAAAACCCTAATTGGACAAGAATATGCCTAGGGAGGACGAAAATGACCTAAATGTTAATCCAATGACACAAATGAACTTATTGGATGCACAAGATTGGTTAAAAACCCTAATTGGACAAGAATAAGCCTAGGGAGGACGAAAATGACCTAATTGATCATCCAATGCCACAAACACACCTATTGGATAAGCAAGATTGGTTAAAAACCCTAATTGGACAAGAATATGCCTAGGGAGGACGAAAATGACCTAAATATTAATTCAATGACACAAACAAAGTTATTGGATGCACAAGATTGGTTAAAAACCCTAATTGGACAAGAATAAGCATAGAAAGGACGAAAATGACCTAATTGATCATCTAATGACACAAACACACCTATTGGATGCACAAGATTGGTTAAAAACCCTAATTGGACAAGAATATGCCTAGGGAGGACGAAAATGACCTAAATGTTAATCCAATGACACAAATGAACTTATTGGATGCACAAGATTGGTTAAAAACCCTAATTGGTCTAGAATAAGCTTCAAGAGGACGAAAATGACGTAATTGATCATCCAATGACCCAAACACACCTATTGGATGCACAAGATTGGTTAAAAACCCTAATTGGACAAGAATAAGCCTAGGGAGGACGAAAATGACCTAATTGATCATCCAATGACACAAACACATCTATTGGATGCAGAAGATTGGTTAAAAACCCTAATTGGACAAGAATAAGCCTAGGGAGGAAGAAAATGACCTAATTGATCATCCAATGACACAAACACACCTATTGGATGCACAAGATTGGTCAAAAACCCTAATTGGATAAGAATATGACTAGCGAGGACGAAAATGACCTAAATGTTAATCCAATGACACAAATGAACCTATTGGATGCACAAGATTGGTTAAAAACCCTAATTGGTCGAGAATAAGCTTCAAGAGGACGAAAATGACGTAATTGATCATCCAATGACCCAAACACACCTATTGGATGCACAAGATTGGTTAAAAACCCTAATTGGACAAGAATAAGCCTAGGGAGGACGAAAATGACCTAATTGATCATCTAATGACACAAACACATCTATTGGATGTAGAAGATTGGTTAAAAACCCTAATTGGACAAGAATAAGCCTAGGGAGGAAGAAAATGACCTAATTGATCATCCAATGACACAAACACACCTACTGGATGCACAAAATTGGTTAAAAACCCTAATTTAACAAGAATAAGCGTAGGAAGGACAAAAATCACCTAATTGATCATCCAATGACACAAACACACCTATTGGATGCACAAGATTGGTCAAAAACCCTAATTGGATAAGAATATGACTAGGGAGGACGAAAATGACCTAAATGTTAATCCAATGACACATATGAACCTATTGGATGCACAAGATTGGTTAAAAACCCTAACTGGTCGAGAATAAGCTTTGGGAGGACGAAAATGACCTAATTGATCATCCAATGACACAAACACACCTATTGGATGTACAAGATTGGTTAAAAACCCTAATTGGAAAAGAATAAGCCTAGGGAGGACGAAAATGAGCTAATTGATCATCCAATGACACAAACACACCTATTGGATGCTCAAGATTGGTTAAAAACCCTAATTGGACAAGAATATGCCTAGGGAGGACGAAAATGACCTAAATGTTAATCCAATGACACAAATGAACTTATTGGATGCACAAGATTGGTTAAAAACCCTAATTGGACAAGAATAAGCCTAGGGAGGATCAAAATGACCTAATTGAATATCCAATGACACAAACACACCTATTGGATGCACAAGATTGGTTAAAAACCCTAATTGAACAAGAATATGCCTAAGGAGGACGAAAATGACCTAAATGTTAATCCAATGACACAAATGAACTTATTGGATGCACAAGATTGGTTAAAAACCCTAATTGGACAAGAATAAGCCGATGGAGGACGAAAATGACCTAATTGATCATCCAATGACACAAATGAACTTATTGGATGCACAAGATTGGTTAAAAACCCTAATTGGACAAGAATAAGCCTAGGGAGGACGAAAATGACATAATTGATCATCCAATGACACAAACACACCTATTGGATGCACAAGATTGGTTAAAAACCCTAATTGAACAAGAATATGCCTAAGGAGGACGAAAATGACCTAAATGTTAATCCAATGACACAAATGAACTTATTGAATGCACAAGATTGGTTAAAAACCCTAATTGGACAAGAATAAGCCGATGGAGGACGAAAATGACCTAATTGATCATCCAATGACACAAACACACCTATTGGATGCACAAGATTGGTTAAAAACCCTAATTGGACAAGAAAAACCCTAGGGAGGAAGAAAATGACCTAATTGATCATCCAATGACACAAACTCACCTATTGGATGCACAAGATTGGTTAAAAACCATAATTGAACAAGAATATGCCTAAGGAGGACGAAAATGACCTAAATGTTAATCCAATGACACAAATGAACTTGTTGGATGCACAAGATTGGTTAAAAACCCTAATTGGACTAGAATAAGCCTAGGGTGGACGAAAATGACCTAATTGATCATCCAATGACACAAACACACCTATTGGATGCACAAGATTGGTTAAAAACCCTAATTGAACAAGAATATGCCTAAGGAGGACGAAAATGACCTAAATGTTAATCCAATGACACAAATGAACTTATTGGATGCACAAGATTGGTTGAAAACCCCAATTGGACAAGAATAAGCCTAGGGAGGACGAAAATGACCTAATTGATCATGCAATGACACAAACACACCTATTGGATGCACAAGATTGGTTAAAAACCCTAATTTAACAAGAATAAGCCTAGGGAGGACGAAAATGACCTAATTGATCATCCAATGACACAAACACACCTATTGGATGCACAACATTGGTCAAAAACCCTAATTGGAAAAGAATATGACTAGCGAGGACGAAAATGACCTAAATGTTAATCCAATGACACAAATGAACCTATTGGATGCACAAGATTGGTTAAAAACCCTAATTGGTCGAGAATAAGCTTCAAGAGGAAGAAAATGACGTAATTGGTCATCCAATGACCCAAACACACCTATTGGATGCACAAGATTGGTTAAAAACCCTAATTGGACAAGAATAAGCCTAGGGAGGACGAAAATGACCTAATTGATCATCCAATGACACAAACACATCTATTGGATGCAGAAGATTGGTTAAAAACCCTAATTGGAGAAGAATAAGCCTAGGGAGGAAGAAAATGACCTAATTGATCATCCAATGACACAAACACACATGTTGGATGCACAAGATTGGTTAAAAATCCTAATTTAACAAGAATAAGCCTAGGAAGGACAAAAATCACCTAATTGATCATCCAATGACACAAACACACCTATTGGATGCACAAGATTGGTCAAAAACCCTAATTGGATAAGAATATGACTAGGGAGGACGAAAATGACCTAAATGTTAATCCAATGACACATATGAACCTATTGGATGCACAAGATTGGTTAAAAACCCTAACTGGTCGAGAATAAGCTTTGGGAGGACGACAATGACCTAATTGATCATCCAATGACACAAACACACCTTTTGGATGCACAAGATTGGTTAAAAACCCTAATTGGAAAAGAATAAGCCTAGGGAGGACGAAAATGAGCTAATTGATCATCCAATGACACAAACACACCTATTGGATGCTCAAGATTGGTTAAAAACCCTAATTGGACAAGAATATGCCTAGGGAGGACGAAAATGACCTAAATGTTAATCCAATGACACAAATGAACTTATTGGATGCACAAGATTGGTTAAAAACCGTAATTGGACAAGAATAAGCCTAAAGAGGACGAAAATGACCTAATTGATCATCCAATGACACAAACACACCTATTGGATGCACAAGATTGGTTAAAAACCCTAATTGGACAAGAATATGCCTAGGGAGGACGAAAATGACCTAAATATTAATTCAACGACACAAACAAAGTTATTGGATGCACATGATTGGTTAAAAACCCTAATTGGACAAGAATAAGCCTAGGGAGGACGAAAAAGACCTAATTGATCATCCAATAACACAAACACACCTATTGGATGCACAAGATTGGTTAAAAACCCTAATTCGACAAGAATAAGCCTAGGGAGAAGGAAAATGACCTAAATGTTAATCCAATGACACAACTCAACTTATTGGATGCACAAGATTGGTTAAAATCCCTAATTGGACAAGAATAAGCCTAGGGAGGACGAAAATGACTTATCTGATCATCCAATGACACAAACACACCTATTGGAAGCACAAGATTGGTTAAAAACCCTAGTTGGACAAGAACATGCCTAGGGAGGACGAAAATGACCTAATTGATCATCCAATGACACTAATGAACTTATTAGATGCACAAGATTGGTTAAAAACCATAATTGGACAAGAATAAGCCTAGGGAGGACGAAAATGATCTAATTGATCATCCAATGACACAAACACACCTATTGGATGCAGAAGATTGGTTAAAAACCCTAGTTGGACAAGAACATGCCTAGGGAGGACGAAAATGACGTAATTGATCATCCAATGACACTAATGAACTTATTGGATGCACAAGATTGGTTAAAAACCTTAATTGGACAAGAATAAGCCTAGGGAGGACGAAAATGACCTAATTGATCATCCAATGACACAAACACACCTATTGGATGCACAAGATTGGTTTAAAACCCTAATTGGACAAGAATATGCCTAGGGAGGACGAATATGACCTAAATATTAATTCAATGACACAACTCAACATATTGGATGCACAAGATTGGTTAAAAACCCTAATTGGACAAGAATAAGCCTAGGGAGGACGATAATAACCTAATTGATCATCCAATGACACAAACACACCTATTGGATGCACAAGAATGGTTAAAAACCCTAATTGGACAAGAATATGCCTAGGGAGGACGAATATGACCTAAATGTTAATCCAATAACACAAATGAACTTATTGGATGCACAAGATTGGTTAAAAACCCTAATTGGACAAGAATAAGCCTAGGGAGAACGAAAATGACCTAAATGTTAATCCAATGACACAACTCAACTTATTGGATGCACAAGATTGGTTAAAAACCCTAATTGGACAAGAATAAGCCTAGGGAGGACGAAAATGACCTAATTGATCATCCAATAACACAAACACACCAATTGGATGCACAAGATTGGTTAAAAACCCTAATTGGACAAGAATAAGCCTAGGGAGGACGAAAATGACCTAAATGTTAATCCAATGACACAACTCAACTTATTGGATGCACAAGATTGGTTAAAAACCCTAATTGGACAAGAATAAGCCTAGGGAGGACGAAAATGACCTAATTGATCATCCAATAACACAAATGAACTTATTGGATGCACAAGATTGGTTAAAAACCCTAATTGGAAAAGAATAAGCCTAGGGAGCACGAAAATGACCCAATTGATCATCCTATGACACAAACACACCTATTGGATGCACAAGATTGGTTAAAAACCCTAATTGGACAAGAATATGCCTAGGGAGGACGAAAATGACCTAAATGTTAATCCAATGACACAAATGAACTTATTGGATGCACAAGATTGGTTAAAAACCCTAATTGGACAAGAATAAGCCTTGGGAGGACGAAAGTGACCTAATTGATCATCCAATGACACAAACACACCTATTGGATGCACAAGACTGGTTAAAAACCCTAATTGGACAAGAATATGCCTAGGAAGGACGCAAATGACCTAATTGATCATCCAATGACACAAACACACCTATTGGATGCTTAAGATTGGTTAAAAACCCTAATTGGACAAGATTAAGCCTAGGGAGGACGAAAATGACCTAATTGATCATCCAATGACACAAAGACACCTATTGGATGCATAAGATTGGTTAAAAACCCTAATTGGACAAGAATATGCCTAGGGAGGACGAAAATGACCTAAATGTTAATCCAATGACACAAATGAACTTATTGGATGCACAAGATTGGTTAAAAACCCTAATTGGACAAGAATAAGCATAGGGAGAACGAAAATGACCTAAATGTTAATCCAATGACACAACTCAACTTATTGGATGCACAAGATTGGTTAAAAACCCTAATTGGACAAGAATAAGCCTATGGAGGACGAAAATGACCTAATTGATCATCAATTGACTCAAACACACCTATTGGATGCACAAGATTGGTTAAAAACCCAAATTGGACAAGAATAAGCCTAGGGAGGACGAAAATGACCTAATTGATCATCCAATGACACAAACACACCTATTGGATGCACAAGATTGGTTAAAAACCCTAGTTGGACAAGAACATGCCTAGGGAGGACGGATATGACCTAAATGTTAATCCAATGACACAAATGAACTTATTGGATGCACAAGATTGGTTAAAAACCCTAATTGGACAAGAATAAGCCTAGGGAGAACGAAAATGACCTAAATGTTAATCCAATGACACAAACACACCTATTGGATGTACAAGATTGGTTAAAAACCCTAATTGGACAAGAATAAGCCTAGGGAGGACGAAAATAACCTAATTGATCATCCAATGACACAAACACACCTATTGGATGCACAAGATTGGTTAAAAACCCTAATTGGACAAGAATATGCCTAGGGAGGACGAAAATGACCTAAATGTTAATCCAATGACACAAATGAACTTATTGGATGCACAAGATTGGTTAAAAACCCTAATTGGACAAGAATAAGCCTAGGGAGGACGAAAATGACCTTAATGTTCATCCAATGACACAAATGAACTTATTGGATGCACAAGATTGGTTAAAAACCCTAATTGGACAAGAATATGCCTAGGGAGGACGAAAATGACCTAAATGTTAATCCAATGACACAAATGAACTTATTGGATGCACAAGATTGGTTAAAAACCCTAATTGGACAAGAATAAGCCTAGGGAGGACGAAAATGACCTAGGGAGGACGAAAATGACCTAATTGATCATCCAATGACACAAACACACCTATTGGATGCACAAGATTGGTTAAAAACCCTAATTGGACAAGAATAAGCCTAGGGAGGACGAAAATGACCTAATTGATCATCCAATGACACAAACACACCTATTGGATGCACAAGATTGGTTAAAAACCCTAATTGGACAAGAATATGCCTAGGGAGGACGAAAATGACCTAATTGATCATCCAATGACACAAACACACCTATTAGATGCACAAGATTGGTTAAAAACCCTAATTGGACAAGAATAAGCCTAGGAAGGACGAAAATGACCTAATTGATCATCCAATGACAGAAACACACCTATTGGATGCACAAGATTGGTCTAAAACTCTAATTGGACAAGAATATGCCTAGGGAGGACAAAAATGACCTAAATGTTAATCCAATGACACAAACACAGCTATTGGATGCACAAGATTGGTTAAAAACCCTAATTGGACATGAATAAGCCTAGGGAGGACGAAAATGACCTAATTGATAATCCAATGACACAAACACACCTATTGGATGCACAAGATTGGTTAAAAACCCTAATTGGGCAAGAATATGCCTAGGGAGGACGAAAATGACCTAAATATTAATTCAATGACACAAACAAACTTATTGGATGCACAAGATTGGTTAAAAACCCTAATTGGACAAGAATAAGCCAAGGGAGGACGAAAATGACCTAAATGTTAATCCAATGACACAAACTCACTTATTGGATGCACAAGATTGGTTAAAAACCCTAATTGGACAAGAATAAGCCTAGGGAGGACGAAAATGACTTAATTGATCATCCAATGACACAAACACACGTATTGGATGCACAAGATTGGTTAAAAACCCTAATTGGACAAGAATAAGCCTAGGGAGGACGAAAATGACCTAATTGATCATCCAATGACACAAACACACCTATTGGATGCACAAGATTGGTTAAAAACCCTAATTGGACAAGAATGTGCCTAGAGAGATCGAAAATGACCTAAATTGATCATCCAATGACACAAACACACCTATTGGATGCACAAGATTGGTTAAAAACCCTAATTGGACAAGAATATGCCTAGGGAGGACGAAAATGACCTAAATGTTAATCCAATGACACAAATGAACTTATTGGATGCACAAGATTGGTTAAAAACCCTAATTGGACAAGAATAAGCCTAGGGAGGACGAAAATGACCTAATTGATCATCCAATGACATAAACACACCTATGGGAAGCACAAGATTGGTTAAAAACCCTAATTGGACAAGAATATGCCTAGGGAGGACGAAAATGACCTAAATGTTAATCCAATGACACAAATGAACTTATTGGATGCACAAGATTGGTTAAAAACCCTAATTGGACAAGAATAAGCCTAGGGAGGACGAAAATGATCTAATTGATCATCCATTGCCACAAACACACCTATTGGATGCACAAGATTGGTTAAAAACCCTAATTGGACAAGAATATGCCTAGGGAGGACGAAAATGACCTAATTGATCATCCAATGACACAAACACATCTATTGGATGCACAAGATTGGTTAAAAACCATAATTGGACAATAATATGCCTAGGGAGGACGAAGATGACCTAAATATTAATTCAATGACACAAACAAACTTATTGGATGCACAAGATTGGTTAAAAACCCTAATTGGACAAGAATAAACCTAGGGAGGACGAAAATGACTTAATTGATCATCCAATGACTCAAACACACCTATTGGATACACAAGATTGGTTAAAAACCCTAATTGGACAAGAATATGCCTAGGGAGGACGAAAATGACCTAAATGTTAATCCAATGACACAAATGAACTTATTGGATGCACAAGATTGGTTAAAAACCCTAATTGGACAAGAATAAGACTAGGAAGGACGAAAATGACCTAATTGATCATCCAATGACACAAACACACCTATTGGATGCACAAGATTGGTTAAAAACCCTAATTGGACAAGAATAAGCCTAGGGAGGACGAAAATGACCTAATTGATAATCCAAAGACACAAGCACGCCTATTGGATGCACAAGATTGGTTTAAAACCCTAGTTGGACAAGAATATGCCTAGGGAGGACGAAAATGACCTAATTGATCATCCAATAACACAAATGAACTTATTGGATGCACAAGATTGGTTAAAACCCCTAATTGAACATGAATAAGCCTAGGGAGGACGAAAATGACCTAATTGATCATCCAATGACACAAACACACCTATTGGAAGCACAAGATTGGTTAAAAACCCTAATTGGACAAGAATATGCCTAGGGAGGACGAAAATGACCTAAATGTTAATCCAATGACACAAATGAACTTATTGGATGCACAAGATTGGTTAAAAACCCTAATTGGACAAGAATATGCCTAGGGAGGACGAAAATGACCTAATTGATCATCCAATGACACAAACACACCTATTGGATGCACAAGATTGGTTAAAAACCCAAATTGGACAAGAATAAGCCTAGGGAGGACGAAAATGACCTAATTGATCATCCAATGACACAAACACACTTATTGGATGCACAAGATTGGTTAAAAACCCTAATTGGACAAGAATAAGCCTAGGGAGGACGAAAATGACCTAATTGATCGTCCAATGACACAAACACACCTATTGGATGCACAAGATTGGTTAAAAACGCTAATTGGACAAGAATAAGCCTAGGGAGGACGAAAATGACCTAAATGATCATCCAATGACACAAACACACCTATTGGATGCACAAGATTGGTTAAAAACCCTAATTGGACAAGAATATGCCTAGGGAGAACGAAAATGACCTAAATGTTAATCCAATGACACAAATGAACTTATTGGATACACAAGATTGGTTAAAAACCCTAATTGGACAAGAATAAGCCTAGGGAGGACGAAAATGACCTAATTGATCATCCAATGACACAAACACACCTATTGGATGCACAAGATTGGTTAAAAATCCTAATTGGACAAGAATATTCCTAGGGAGGACAAAAATGACCTAATTGATCATCCAATGACACAAACACACTTATTGGATGCACAAGATTGGTTACAAACCCTAATTGGACAAGAATATGCCTAGGGAGGACGAATATGACCTAAATGTTAATCCAATAACACAAATGAACTTATTGGATGCACAAGATTGGTTAAAAACCCTAATTGGACAAGAATAAGCCTAGGGAGAACGAAAATGACCTAAATGTTAATCCAATGACACAACTCAACTTATTGGATGCACAAGATTGGTTAAAAACCGTAATTGGACAAGAATAAGCCTAGGGAGGACGAAAATGACCTAATTGATCATCCAATGACACAAACACACCTATTGGAGGCACAAGATTGGTTAAAAACCCTAGTTGGTCAAGAATAAGCCTATGGAGGACGAAAATGACCTAATTGATCATACAATGACACCAATGAACTTATTGGATGCACAAGATTGGTTAAAAACCCTAATTGGACAAGAATAAGCCTAGGGAGGACGAAAATGACCTAATTGATCATCCAATGACACAAACACACCTATTGGATGCACAAGATTGGTTAAAAACCCTAATTGGACAAGAATATGCCTAGGGAGGACGAAAATGACCTAAATATCAATTCAATGACATAAACAAACTTATTGGATGAACAAAATTGGTTAAAAACCCTAATTGGACAAGAATATGCCTAGGGAGGACGAAAATGACCTAATTGATCATCCAATGACACAAACACACCTATTGGATGCACAAGATTGGTTAAAAACCCTAATTGGACAAGAATATGCCTAGGGAGGACGAAAATGACCTAAATATTAATTCAATGAAAAAAACAAACTTATTGGATGCACAAGATTGGTTAAAAACCCTAATTGGACAAGAATATGCCTAGGGAGGACGAAAATGACCTAAATGTTAATCCAATGACACAAATGAACTTATTGGATGCACAAGATTGGTTAAAAACCCTAATTGGACAAGAATAAGCCTAGGGAGGACGAAAATGACCTAATTGATCATCCAATGACACAAACACACCTATTGGATGCACAAGATTCGTTCAAAACCCTAATTGGACAATAATAAGCCTAGGGAGGACGAAAATGACCTAATTGATCATCCAAAGACAGAAACACATCTATTGGATGCACAAGATTGGTTAAAAACCCTAGTTGGACAAGAATATACCTAGGGAGGACGAAAATGACCTAATTGATCATCCAATGACACAAATGAACTTATTGGATGCACAAGATTGGTTAAAAACCCTAATTGGACAAGAATAAGCCTAGGGAGGATGAAAATGACCTAATTGATCATCCAATGACACAAACACACCTATTAGATGCACAAGATTGGTTAAAAACCCTAATTGGAGAAGAATAAGCCTAGGGAGGACGAAAATGACCTAATTCATCATCCAACGACACAAACACACCTATTGGATGCACAAGATTTGTTAAAAATCCTAATTGGACAAGAATATGCCTAGTGAGGACGAAAATGACCTAAATATTAATTCAATGACACAAACAAACTTATCAGATGCACAAGATTGGTTAAAAACCTTAATTGGACAAGATTAAGCCTAGGGACGACGAAAATGACCGAATTGATCATCCAATGACACAAACACACCTATTAGATGCACAAGATTGGTTAAAAACCCTAATTGGACAAGAATAAGCCTAGGGAGGACGAAAATGACCTAATTGATCATCCAATGACACAAACACACCTATTGGATGCACAAGATTGGTTAAAAACCCTAATTGGACAAGAATAAGCCTAGGGAGGACGAAAATGACCTAATTGATCATCCAATGACACAAACACACCAATTGGATGCACAAGATTCGTTAAAAACCCTAATTTGACAAGAATATGCCTAGGGAGGACGAAAATGACCTAATTGATCATCCAATAACTCAAACACACCTATTGGATGCACAAGATTGGTTAAAAACCCTAATTGGACAAGAATATGCCTAGGGAGGACGAAAATGACCTAAATGTTAATCCAATGACACAAATGAACTTATTGGATGCACAAGATTGGTTAAAAACCCTAATTGGACAAGAATAAGCCTAGGGAGGACGAAAATGACCTAATTGATCATCCAATGACACAAACACACCTATTGGATGCACAAGATTGGTTAAAAACCCTAATTGGACAAGAATAAGCCTAGGGAGGACGAAAATGACCTAATTGATCATCCAATGACACAAACCCACCTATTGGATGCACAAGATTAGTTAAAAACCATAATTGGACAAGAATAAGCCTAGGGAGGACGAAAATAACCTAATTGATCATCCAATGCCACAAACACACCTATTGGATGCACAAGATTGGTTAAAAACCCTAATTGGACAAGAATAAGCCTAAGGAGGACGAAAATGACCTAATTGATCATCCAATGACACAAACACACCTATTGGATGCACAAGATTGGTTAAAAACCCTAATTGGACAAGAATAAGCCTAGGGAGGACGAAAATGACCTAATTGATCATCCAATGACACAAACACACCTATTGGATGCACAAGATCGCTTAAAAACCCTAATTGGACAAGAATAAGCCTAGGGAGGACGAAAATGACCTAATTGATCATCCAATGACACAAACACACCTATTGGATGCACAAGATTGGTTAAAAACCCTAATTGGACAAGAATAATCCTAGGGAGGAAGAAAATGACCTAATTGATCATCCAGTGACACAAACACACCTATTGGATGCACAAGATTGGTTAAAAGCCCTAATTTAACAAGAATAAGCCTAGGGAGGACGAAAATGACCTAATTGATCATCCAATGACACAAACACACCTATTGGATGCACAAGATTGGTCAAAAACCCTAATTGGATAAGAATATGACCAGCGAGGACGAAAATGACCTAAATGTTAATCCAATGACACAAATGAACCTATTGGATGCACAAGATTGGTTAAAAACCCTAATTGGTCGAGAATAAGCCTAGGGAGGACGAAAATGATCTAATTGATCTTCCAATGACACAAACACACCTATTCGATGCACTAGATTGGTTAAAAACCCTAATTGGTTAAGAATAAGCCTAGGGAGGAAGAAAATGACCTAATTGATCATCCAATGACACAAACACACCTATTGGATGCACAAGATTGGTTAAAAACCCTAATTGAACAAGAATATGCCTAAGGAGGACGAAAATGACCTAAATGTTAATCCAATGACACAAATGAACTTATTGGATGCACAAGATTGGTTGAAAACCCCAATTGGACAAGAATAAGCCTAGGGAGGACGAAAATGACCTAATTGATCATGCAATGACACAAACACACCTATTGGATGCACAAGATTGGTTAAAAACCCTAATTTAACAAGAATAAGCCTAGGGAGGACGAAAATGACCTAATTGATCATCCAATGACACAAACACACCTATTGGATGCACAACATTGGTCAAAAACCCTAATTGGAAAAGAATATGACTAGCGAGGACGAAAATGACCTAAATGTTAATCCAATGACACAAATGAACCTATTGGATGCACAAGATTGGTTAAAAACCCTAATTGGTCGAGAATAAGCTTCAAGAGGAAGAAAATGACGTAATTGGTCATCCAATGACCCAAACACACCTATTGGATGCACAAGATTGGTTAAAAACCCTAATTGGACAAGAATAAGCCTAGGGAGGACGAAAATGACCTAATTGATCATCCAATGACACAAACACATCTATTGGATGCACAAGATTGGTTAAAAACCATAATTGGGCAAGAATATGCCTAGGGAGGACGAAAATGACCTAAATATTAATTCAATGACATAAACAAACTTGTTGGATGCAAAAGATTGGTTAAAAACCCTAATTGGACAAGAATAAGCCTAGGGAGGACGAAAATGACCTAATTGATCATCCAATGACACAAACACACCTATTGGAAGCACAAGATTGGTTAAAAACCCTAATTGGACAAGAATATGCCTAGGGAGGACGAAAATGACCTAAATGTTAATCCAATGACACAAATGAACTTATTGGATGCACAAGATTGGTTAAAAACCCTAATTGGACAAGAATAACCCTAGAGAGGACGAAAATGACCTATCTGATCATCCAATGACACAAACACACCTATTGGATGCACAAGATTGGTTAAAAACCCTAATTGGACAAGAATATGCCTAGGGAGGACGAAAATGACCTAAATTGATCATCTAATGACACAAACACACCTATTGGATTCACAAGATTGGTTAAAAATCCTAATTGGACAAGAATATGCCTAGGGAGGACGAAAATGACCTAATTGATCATCCAATGACACAAATGAACTTATTGGATGCACAAGATTTGTTAAAAACCCTAATTGGACAAGAATAAGCCTAGGGAGGACGAAAATGACCTAATTGATCATCCAATTATACAAACACACCTATTGGATGCACAAGATTGGTAAAAAACCCTAATTGGACAAGAATAAGCCTAGGGAGGACGAAAATGACCTAATTGATCATCCAAGGACACAAACACACCTATTGGATGCACAAGATTGGTTAAAAACCCTAATTGGACAAGAATAAGCCTAGGGAGGACGAAAATGACATAATTGATCATCCAATGACACAAACACACCTATTGGATGCACAAGATTGGTTAAAAACCCTAATTGAACAAGAATATGCCTAAGGAGGACGAAAATGACCTAAATGTTAATCCAATGACACAAATGAACTTATTGGATGCACAAGATTGGTTAAAAACCCTAATTGGACAAGAATAAGCCGATGGAGGACGAAAATGACCTAATTGATCATCCAATGACACAAACACACCTATTGGATGCACAAGATTGGTTAAAAACCCTAATTGGACAAGAATAAGCCTAGGGAGGACGAAAATGACCTAAATGTTAATCCAATGACACAACTCAACTTATTGGATGCACAAGATTGGTTAAAAACCCTAATTGAACAAGAATAAGCCTAGGGAGGACGAAAATGACCTAATTGATCATCCAATGACACAAACACACCAATTGGATGCACAAGATTCGTTAAAAACCCTAATTGGACAAGAATATGCCTACGGAGGACGAAAATGACCTAATTGATCATCCAATGACTCAAACACAGCTATTGGATGCACAAGATTGGTTAAAAACCCTAATTGGACAAGAATATGCCTAGGGAGGACGAAAATGACCTAAATGTTAATCCAATGACACAAATGAACTTATTGGATGCACAAGATTGGTTAAAAACCCTAATTGGACAAGAATAAGCCTAGGGAGGACGAAAATGACCTAATTGATCATCGAATGACATAAACACACCTATTGGATGCACAAGATTGGGTAAAAACCCTAATTGGACAAGAATAAGCCTAGGGAGGACGAAAATGACCTAATTGATCATCCAATGACACAAATACACCTATTGGATGCACAAGACTAGTTAAAAACCCTAATTTGACTAGAATAAGCCTAGGGTAGACGAAAATGACCTAATTGATCATCCATTGCCACAAACACACCTAATGGATGCACAAGATTGGTTAAAAACCCTAATTGGACAAGAATATGCCTAGGGAGGACGAAAATGACCTAATTGGTCATCCAATGACACAAACACACCTATTGGATGCACAAGATTGGTTAAAAACCCTAATTGGACAAGAATAAGCCTAGGGAGGACGAAAATAACCTAATTGATCATCCAATGACACAAACACACCTATTGGATGCACAAGATTGGTTAAAAACCCTAATTGGACAAGAATATGCCTAGGGAGGACGAAAATGACCTAAATGTTAATCCAATGACACAAATGAACTTATTGGATGCACAAGATTGGTTAAAAACCCCAATTGGACAAGAATAAGCCTAGGGAGGACGAAAATGACCTAATTGATCATCCAATGACACAAACACACCTATTGGATGCACAAGATTGGTTAAAAACCCTAATTTAACAAGAATAAGCCTAGGGAGGACGAAAATGACCTAATTGATCATCCAATGACACAAACACACCTATTGGATGCACAAGATTGGTCAAAAACCCTAATTGGATAAGAATATGACTAGCGAGGACGAAAATGACCTAAATGTTAATCCAATGACACAAATGAACCTATTGGATGCACAAGATTGGTTTAAAACCCTAATTGGTCGGGAATAAGCCTAGGGAGTACGAAAATGACCTAATTGATCATCCAATGACACAAACACACCTATTGGATGCACTAGATTGGTTAAAAACCCTAATTGGACAAGAATAAGCCTAGGGAGGAAGAAAATGACCTAATTGATCATCCAAAGACACAAACACACCTATTGGATGCACAAGATTGGTTAAAAACCCTAATTGAACAAGAATATGCCTTAGGAGGACGAAAATGACCTAAATGTTAATCCAATGACACAAATGAACTTATTGGATGCACAAGATTGGTTAAAAACCCCAATTGGACAAGAATAAGCCTAGGGAGGACGAAAATGACCTAATTGATCATCCAATGACACAAACACACCTATTGGATGCACAAGATTGGTTAAAAACCCTAATTTAACAAGAATAAGCCTAGGGAGGACGAAAATGACCTAATTGATCATCCAATGACACAAACACACCTATTGGATGCACAAGATTGGTCAAAAACCCTAATTGGATAAGAATATGACTAGCGAGGACGAAAATGACCTAAATGTTAATCCAATGACACAAATGAACCTATTGGATGCACAAGATTGGTTAAAAACCCTAATTGGACGAGAATAAGCTTCAAGAGGACGAAAATGACGTAATTGATCATCCAATGACCCAAACACACCTATTGGATGCACAAGATTGGTTAAAAACCCTAATTGGACAAGAATAAGCCTAGGGAGGACGAAAATGACCTAATTGATCATCCAATGACACAAACACATCTATTGGATGCAGAAGATTGGTTAAAAACCCTAATTGGACAAGAATAAGCCTAGGGAGGAAGAAAATGACCTAATTGATCATCCAATGACACAAACACACCTATTGGATGCACAAGATTGGTTAAAAACCCTAATTTAACAAGAATAAGCCTAGGAAGGACAAAAATGACCTAATTGATCATCCAATGACACAAACACACCTATTGGATGCACAAGATTGGTCAAAAACCCTAATTGGATAAGAATATGACTAGGGAGGACGAAAATGACCTAAATGTTAATCCAATGACACATATGAACCTATTGGATGCACAAGATAGGTTAAAAACCCTAACTGGTCGAGAATAAGCTTTGGGAGGACGAAAATGACCTAATTGATCATCCAATGACACAAACACACCTATTGGATGCACAAGATTGGTTAAAAACCCTAATTGGAAAAGAATAAGCCTAGGGAGGACGAAAATGAGCTAATTGATAATCCAATGACACAAACACACCTATTGGATGCACAAGATTGGTTAAAAACCCTAATTGGACAAGAATATGCCTAGGGAGGACGAAAATGACCTAAATGTTAATCCAATGACACAAATGAACTTATTGGATGCACAAGATTGGTTAAAAACCCTAATTGGACAAGAATAAGCCAAGGGAGGATCAAAATGACCTAATTGAATATCCAATGACACAAACACACCTATTGGATGCACAAGATTGGTTAAAAACCCTAATTGGACAAGAATATTCCTAGGGAGGACGAAAATGACCTAAATGTTAATCCAATGACACAAATGAACTTATTGGATGCACAAGATAGGTTAAAAAACCATAATTGGACAAGAATAAGCCTAGGGAGGACGAAAATGGCCTAATTGATCATCCAATGACACAAACACACCTATTGGATGCACAAGATTGGTTAAAAACCCTAATTGGACAAGAATAATCCTAGGGAGGAAGAAAATGACCTAATTGATCATCCAGTGACACAAACACACCTATTGGATGCACAAGATTGGTTAAAAGCCCTAATTTAACAAGAATAAGCCTAGAAAGGACGAAAATGACCTAATTGATCATCCAATGACACAAACACACCTATTGGATGCACAAGATTGGTCAAAAACCCTAATTGGATAAGAATATGACCAGCGAGGACGAAAATGACCTAAATGTTAATCCAATGACACAAATGAACCTATTGGATGCACAAGATTGGTTAAAAACCCTAATTGGTCGAGAATAAGCCTAGGGAGGACGAAAATGACCTAATTGATCATCCAATGACACAAACACACCTATTGGATGCACTAGATTGGTTAAAAACCCTAATTGGACAAGAATAAGCCTAGGGAGGAAGAAAATGACCTAATTGATCATCCAATGACACAAACACACCTATTGGATGCACAAGATTGGTTAAAAACCCTAATTGAATAAGAATATGCCTAAGGAGGACGAAAATGACTTAAATGTTAATCCAATGACACAAATGAACTTATTGGATGCACAAGATTGGTTAAAAACCCCAATTGGACAAGAATAAGCCTAGGGAGGATCAAAATGACGTAATTGATCATCCAATTACACAAACACACCCATTGGATGCACAAGATTGGTTAACAACCCTAATTGGACAAGAATAAGCCTAGGGAGGACGAAAATGACCAAATTGATCATCCAATGACACAAACAAACCTATTGGATGCACAAGATTGGTTAAAAACCCTAATTGAACAAGAATAAGCCTAGGGAGGACGAAAATGACCATATTGATTATCCAATGACACAAACAAACCTATTGGATGCACAAGATTGGTTAAAAACCCTAATTTAACAAGAATAAGCCTAGGGAGGACGAAAATGACCTAATTGATCATCCAATGACACAAACACACCTATTGGATGCACAAGATTGGTCAAAAACCCTAATTGGATAAGAATATGACTAGCGAGGACGAAAATGACCTAAATGTTAATCCAATGACACAAATGAACCTATTGGATGCACAAGATTGGTTAAAAACCCTAATTGGTCGAGAATAAGCTTCAAGAGGACGAAAATGACGTAATTGATCATCCAATGACCCAAACACACCTATTGGATGCACAAGATTGGTTAAAAACCCTAATTGGACAAGAATAAGCCTAGGGAGGACGAAAATGACCTAATTGATCATCCAATGACACAAACACATCTATTGGATGCAGAAGATTGGTTAAAAACCCTAATTGGACAAGAATAAGCCTAGGGAGGACGAAAATGACCTAATTGATCATCCAATGACACAAACACACCTATTGGATGCACAAGATTGGTTAAAAACCCTAATTGGACAAGAATAAGCTTAAGGAGGACGAAAATGACCTAATTGATAATCCAATGACACAAACACACATATTGGATGCACAAGATTGGTTAAAAACCCTAATTGGACAAGAATATGCCTAGGGAGGACGAAAATGACCTAAATGTTAATCCAATGACACAAATGAACTTATTGGATGCACAAGATTGGTTAAAAACCCTAATTGGACAAGAATAAGCCTAGGGAGGACCAAAATGACCTAATTGAATATCCAATGACACAAACACACCTATTGGATGCACAAGATTGGTTAAAAACCCTAATTGGACAAGAATATTCCTAGGGAGGACGAAAATGACCTAAATGTTAATCCAATGACACAAATGAACTTATTGGATGCACAAGATTGGTTAAAAAACCCTAATTGGACAAGAATAAGCCTAGGGAGGACGAAAATGGCCTAATTGATCATCCAATGACACAAACACACCTATTGGATGCACAAGATAGGTTAAAAACCCTAATTGGTCGAGAATAAGCTTCGGAAGGACGAAAATGACCTAATTGATCATCCAATGACCCAAACACACCTATTGGATGCACAAGATTGGTTAAAAACCCTAATTGGACAAGAATAAGCCTAGGGAGGACGAAAATGACATAATTGATCATCCAATGACACAAACACACCTATTGGATGCACAAGATTGGTTAAAAACCCTAATTGAACAAGAATATGCCTAAGGAGGACGAAAATGACCTAAATGTTAATCCAATGACACAAATGAACTTATTGGATGCACAAGATTGGTTAAAAACCCTAATTGGACAAGAATAAGCCGATGGAGGACGAAAATGACCTAATTGATCATCCAATGACACAAACACACCTATTGGATGCACAAGATTGGTTAAAAACCCTAATTGGACAAGAATAAGCCTAGGGAGGACGAAAATGACCTAAATGTTAATCCAATGACACAACTCAACTTATTGGATGCACAAGATTGGTTAAAAACCCTAATTGAACAAGAATAAGCCTAGGGAGGACGAAAATGACCTAATTGATCATCCAATGACACAAACACACCAATTGGATGCACAAGATTCGTTAAAAACCCTAATTGGACAAGAATATGCCTACGGAGGACGAAAATGACCTAATTGATCATCCAATGACTCAAACACAGCTATTGGATGCACAAGATTGGTTAAAAACCCTAATTGGACAAGAATATGCCTAGGGAGGACGAAAATGACCTAAATGTTAATCCAATGACACAAATGAACTTATTGGATGCACAAGATTGGTTAAAAACCCTAATTGGACAAGAATAAGCCTAGGGAGGACGAAAATGACCTAATTGATCATCGAATGACATAAACACACCTATTGGATGCACAAGATTGGGTAAAAACCCTAATTGGACAAGAATAAGCCTAGGGAGGACGAAAATGACCTAATTGATCATCCAATGACACAAATACACCTATTGGATGCACAAGACTAGTTAAAAACCCTAATTTGACTAGAATAAGCCTAGGGTAGACGAAAATGACCTAATTGATCATCCATTGCCACAAACACACCTAATGGATGCACAAGATTGGTTAAAAACCCTAATTGGACAAGAATATGCCTAGGGAGGACGAAAATGACCTAATTGGTCATCCAATGACACAAACACACCTATTGGATGCACAAGATTGGTTAAAAACCCTAATTGGACAAGAATAAGCCTAGGGAGGACGAAAATAACCTAATTGATCATCCAATGACACAAACACACCTATTGGATGCACAAGATTGGTTAAAAACCCTAATTGGACAAGAATATGCCTAGGGAGGACGAAAATGACCTAAATGTTAATCCAATGACACAAATGAACTTATTGGATGCACAAGATTGGTTAAAAACCCTAATTGGACAAGAATAAGCCTAGGGAGGACGAAAATGACTAAATGTTAATCCAATGACACAACTCAACTTATTGGATGCACAAGATTGGTTAAGAACCCTAATTGGACAAGAATAAGCCTAGGGAGGACGAAAATGACCTAAATGTTAATCCAATGACACAACTCAACTTATTGGATGCACAAGATTGGTTAAAAACCCTAATTGGACAAGAAGAAGCCTAGGGAGGACGAAAATAACCTAATTGATCACCCAATGACACAAACACACCTATTGGATGCACAAGATTCGTTAAAAACCCTAATTGGACAAGAATATGCCTAGGGAGGACGAAAATGACCTAATTGATCATCCAATGACACAAACACACCTATTGGATGCACAAGATTGGTTAAAAACCCTAATTGGACAAGAATAAGCCTAGGGAGGAAGAAAATAACCTAATTGATCATCCAATGACACAAACACACCTATTGGATGCACAAGATTGGTTAAAAACCCTAATTGAACAAGAATATGCCTAAGGAGGACGAAAATGACCTAAATGTTAATCCAATGACACAAATGAAATTATTGAATGCACAAGATTGGTTAAAAACCCTAATTGGACAAGAATAAGCCGATGGAGGACGAAAATGACTTAATTGATCATCCAATGACACAAACACACCTATTGGATGCACAAGATTGGTTAAAAACCATAATTGAACAAGAATATGCCTAAGGAGGACGAAAATGACCTAAATGTTAATCCAATGACACAAATGAACTTGTTGGATGCACAAGATTGGTTAAAAACCCTAATTGGACTAGAATAAGCCTAGGGTGGACGAAAATGACCTAATTGATCATCCAATGACACAAACACACCTATTGGATGCACAAGATTGGTTAAAAACCCTAATTGAACAAGAATATGCCTAAGGAGGACGAAAATGACCTAAATGTTAATCCAATGACACAAATGAACTTATTGGATGCACAAGATTGGTTGAAAACCCCAATTGGACAAGAATAAGCCTAGGGAGGACGAAAATGACCTAATTGATCATGCAATGACACAAACACACCTATTGGATGCACAAGATTGGTTAAAAACCCTAATTTAACAAGAATAAGCCTAGGGAGGACGAAAATGACCTAATTGATCATCCAATGACACAAACACACCTATTGGATGCACAAGATTGGTCAAAAACTCTAATTGGATAAGAATATGACTAGGGAGGACGAAAATGACCTAAATGTTAATCCAATGACACAAATGAACCTATTGGATGCACAAGATTGGTTAAAAACCCTAATTGGACGAGAATAAGCCTAGGGAGGACGAAAATGACCTAATTGATCATCCAATGACTCAAACACACCTATTGGATGCACAAGATTGGTTAAAAACCCTAATTGGACAAGAATAAGCCTAGGGAGGAAGAAAATGACCTAATTGATCATCCAATGACACAAACACACCTATTGGATGCACAAGATTGGTTAAAAACCCTAATTTAACAAGAATAAGCCTAGGGAGGACGAAAATGACCTAATTGATCATCCAATGACACAAACACACCTATTGGATGCACAAGATTGGTCAAAAACCCTAATTGGATAAGAATATGACTAGCGAGGACGAAAATGACCTAAATGTTAATCCAATGACACAAATGAACCTATTGGATGCACAAGATTGGTTTAAAACCCTAATTGGTCGGGAATAAGCCTAGGGAGTACGAAAATGACCTAATTGATCATCCAATGACACAAACACACCTATTGGATGCACTAGATTGGTTAAAAACCCTAATTGGACAAGAATAAGCCTAGGGAGGAAGAAAATGACCTAATTGATCATCCAAAGACACAAACACACCTATTGGATGCACAAGATTGGTTAAAAACCCTAATTGAACAAGAATATGCCTTAGGAGGACGAAAATGACCTAAATGTTAATCCAATGACACAAATGAACTTATTGGATGCACAAGATTGGTTAAAAACCCCAATTGGACAAGAATAAGCCTAGGGAGGACGAAAATGACCTAATTGATCATCCAATGACACAAACACACCTATTGGATGCACAAGATTGGTTAAAAACCCTAATTTAACAAGAATAAGCCTAGGGAGGACGAAAATGACCTAATTGATCATCCAATGACACAAACACACCTATTGGATGCACAAGATTGGTCAAAAACCCTAATTGGATAAGAATATGACTAGCGAGGACGAAAATGACCTAAATGTTAATCCAATGACACAAATGAACCTATTGGATGCACAAGATTGGTTAAAAACCCTAATTGGACGAGAATAAGCTTCAAGAGGACGAAAATGACGTAATTGATCATCCAATGACCCAAACACACCTATTGGATGCACAAGATTGGTTAAAAACCCTAATTGGACAAGAATAAGCCTAGGGAGGACGAAAATGACCTAATTGATCATCCAATGACACAAACACATCTATTGGATGCAGAAGATTGGTTAAAAACCCTAATTGGACAAGAATAAGCCTAGGGAGGAAGAAAATGACCTAATTGATCATCCAATGACACAAACACACCTATTGGATGCACAAGATTGGTTAAAAACCCTAATTTAACAAGAATAAGCCTAGGAAGGACAAAAATGACCTAATTGATCATCCAATGACACAAACACACCTATTGGATGCACAAGATTGGTCAAAAACCCTAATTGGATAAGAATATGACTAGGGAGGACGAAAATGACCTAAATGTTAATCCAATGACACATATGAACCTATTGGATGCACAAGACAGGTTAAAAACCCTAATTGGTCGAGAATAAGCTTTGGGAGGATGAAAATGACCTAATTGATCATCCAATGACACAAATACACCTATTGGATGCACAAGATTGGTTAAAAACCCTAATTGGAAAAGAATAAGCCTAGGGAGGACGAAATTGAGCTAATTGATCATCCAATGACACAAACACACCTATTGGATGCTCAAGATTGGTTAAAAACCCTAATTGGACAAGAATATGCCTAGGGAGGACGAAAATGACCTAAATGTTAATCCAATGACACAAATGAACTTATTGGATGCACCAGATTGGTTAAAAACCCTAATTGGACAAGAATAAGCCTAGGGAGGACCAAAATGACCTAATTGAATATCCAATGACACAAACACACCTATTGGATGCACAAGATTGGTTAAAAACCCTAATTGGACAAGAATATTCCTAGGGAGGACGAAAATGACCTAAATGTTAATCCAATGACACAAATGAACTTATTGGATGCACAAGATTGGTTAAAAAACCCTAATTGGACAAGAATAAGCCTAGGGAGGACGAAAATGGCCTAATTGATCATCCAATGACACAAACACACCTATTGGATGCACAAGATAGGTTAAAAACCCTAATTGGTCGAGAATAAGCTTCGGAAGGACGAAAATGACCTAATTGATCATCCAATGACCCAAACACACCTATTGGATGCACAAGATTGGTTAAAAACCCTAATTGGACAAGAATAAGCCTAGGGAGGACGAAAATGACATAATTGATCATCCAATGACACAAACACACCTATTGGATGCACAAGATTGGTTAAAAACCCTAATTGAACAAGAATATGCCTAAGGAGGACGAAAATGACCTAAATGTTAATCCAATGACACAAATGAACTTATTGGATGCACAAGATTGGTTAAAAACCCTAATTGGACAAGAATAAGCCGATGGAGGACGAAAATGACCTAATTGATCATCCAATGACACAAACACACCTATTGGATGCACAAGATTGGTTAAAAACCCTAATTGGACAAGAATAACCCTAGGGAGGAAGAAAATGACCTAATTGATCATCCAATGACACAAACTCACCTATTGGATGCACAAGATTGGTTAAAAACCCTAATTGAACAAGAATATGCCTAAGGAGGACGAAAATGACCTAAATGTTAATCCAATGACACAAATGAACTTGTTGGATGCACAAGATTGGTTAAAAACCCTAATTGGACTAGAATAAGCCTAGGGAGGACGAAAATGACCTAATTGATCATCCAATGACACAAACACACCTATTGGATGCACAAGATTGGTTAAAAACCCTAATTGAACAAGAATATGCCTAAGGAGGACGAAAATGATCTAAATGTTAATCCAATGACACAAATGAACTTATTGGATGCACAAGATTGGTTAAAAACCTTAATTGGACAAGAATAAGCCTAGGGAGGATCAAAATGACCTAATTGAATATTCAATGACACAAACACACCTATTGGATGCACAAGATTGGTTAAAAACCCTAATTGGACAAGAATATGCCTAGGGAGGACGAAAATGACCTAAATGTTAATCCAATGACACAAATGAACTTATTGGATGCACAAGATTGTTTCAAAACCCTAATTGGACAAGAATAAGCCTAGGGAGGATCAAAATGACGTAATTGATCATCCAATTACACAAACACACCCATTGGATGCACAAGATTGGTTAAAACCCCTAATTGGGCAAGAATAAGCCTATGGAGGATCAAAATGACGTAATTGATCATCCCATGACACAAACACACCTATTGGATTCACAAGATTGGTTAAAAACCCTAATTGGACAAGAATAAGCCTAGGGAGGACGAAAATGACCAAATTGATCATCCAATGACAAAAACAAACCTATTGGATGCACAAGATTGGTTAAAAACCCTAATTGAACAAGAATATGCCTAAGGAGGACGAAAATGACCTAAATGTTAATCCAATGACACAAATGAACTTATTGGATGCACAAGATTGGTTAAAAACCCTAATTGGACAAGAATAAGCCTAGGGAGGACGAAAATGACATAATTGATCATCCAATGACACAAACACACCTATTGGATGCACAAGATTGGTTAAAAACCCTAATTGAACAAGAATATGCTTAAGGAGGACGAAAATGACCTAAATGTTAATCCAATGACACAAATGAACTTATTGGATGCACAAGATTGGTTAAAAACCCTAATTGGACAAGAATAAGCCTAGGGAGGATCAAAATGACCTAATTGAATATTCAATGACACAAACACACCTATTGGATGCACAAGATTGGTTAAAAACCCTAATTGGACAAGAATATGCCTAGGGAGGACGAAAATGACCTAAATGTTAATCCAATGACACAAATGAACTTGTTGGATGCACAAGATTGGTTAAAAACCCTAATTGGACTAGAATAAGCCTAGGGTGGACGAAAATGACCTAATTGATCATCCAATGACACAAACACACCTATTGGAAGCACAAGATTGGTTAAAAACCCTAATTGAACAAGAATATGCCTAAGGAGGACGAAAATGACCTAAATGTTAATCCAATGACACAAATGAACTTATTGGATGCACAAGATTGGTTAAAAACCCTAATTGGACAAGAATAAGCCTAGGGAGGATCAAAATGACCTAATTGAATATTCAATGACACAAACACACCTATTGGATGCACAAGATTGGTTAAAAACCCTAATTGGACAAGAATATGCCTAGGGAGGACGAAAATGACCTAAATGTTAATCCAATGACACAAATGAACTTATTGGATGCACAAGATTGGTTAAAAACCTTAATTGGACAAGAATAAGCCTTGGGAGGACGAAAATGACCTAATTGATCATCCAATGACACAAAAACACCTATTGGATGCACAAGATTGGTTAAAAACCCAAATTGGACAAGAATATGCCTAGGGAGGAGGAAAATGACCTAAATATTAATTCAATGACACAAACAAAGTTATTGGATGCACATGATTGGTTAAAAACCCTAATTGGACAAGAATAAGCCTAGGGAGGACGAAAATGACCTAATTGATCATCCAATGACACAAACACACCTATTGGAAGCACAAGATTGGTTAAAAACCCTAATTGGACAAGAATATGCCTAGGGAAGACGAAAATGACCTAAATGTTAATCCAATGACACAAATGAACTTATTGGATGCACAAGATTGGTTAAAAACCCTAATTGGGCAAGAATAAGCCTAGGGAGGACGAAAATGACCTAATTGATCATCCAATGACACAAACACACCTATTGGATGCACAAGATTGGTTAAAAACCCTAATTGAACAAGAATAAGCCTAGGGAGGACGAAAATGACCTAATTGATCATCCAATGACACAAACACACCTATTGGATGCACAAGATTGGTTAAAAAGCACAATTGAACAAGAATAAGCCTAGGGAGGACGAAAATGACCTAATTGATCATCCAATGACACAAACACACCTATTGGATGCACAAGATTGGTTAAAAACCCTAATTGAACAAGAATAAGCCTAGGGAGGACGAAAATGACCTAATTGATCATCCAATGACACAAACACACCTATTGGATGCACAAGATTGGTTAAAAATCCTAATTGAACAAGAATAAGCCTAGGGAGGACGAAAATGACCTAGTTGATCAACCAATGACACAAACACACCTATTGGATGCACAAGATTGGTTAAATACCCTTATAGGGCAAGAATAAGCCTAGGGAGGACGAAAATGACCAAATTGATCATCCCATGACACAAACAAACCTATTGGATGCACAAGATTTGTTAAAAACCCTAATTGAACAAGAATATGCCTAAGGAGGACGAAAATGACCTAAATGTTAATCCAATGACACAAATGAACTTATTGGATGCACAAGATTGGTTAAAAACCCTAATTGGACAAGAATAAGCCTAGGGAGGACGAAAATGACCTAATTGATCATCCAATGACAAAAACAAACCTATTGGATGCACAAGATTGGTTAAAAACCCTAATTGACCAAGAATAAGCCAAGGGAGGAAGAAAATGACCTAATTGATCATCCAATGACACAAACACACCTATTGGATGCACAAGATTGGTTAAAAACCCTAATTGGACAAGAATAAGCCTAGGGAGGAAAAAATGACCTAATTGATCATCCAATGACACAAACACACCTATTGGATGCACAAGATTGGTTAAAAACCCTAATTGAACAAGAATATGCCTAAGGAGGACGAAAATGACCTAAATGTTAATCCAATGACACAAATGAACTTATTGGATGCACAAGATTGGTTAAAAACCCTAATTGGACAAGAATAAGCCTAGGGAGGACGAAAATGACCAAATTGATCATCCAATGACAAAAACAAACCTATTGGATGCACAAGATTGGTTAAAAACCCTAATTGAACAAGAATATGCCTAAGGAGGACGAAAATGACCTAAATGTTAATCCAATGACACAAATGAACTTATTGGATGCACAAGATTGGTTAAAAACCCTAATTGGACAAGAATAAGCCTAGGGAGGATCAAATTGACCTAATTGAATATTCAATGACACAAACACACCTATTGGATGCACAAGATTGGTTAAAAACCCTAATTGGACAAGGATAAGCCTAGGGAGGATCAAAATGACCTAATTGAATATTCAATGACACAAACACACCTATTGGATGCACAAGATTGGTTAAAAACCCTAATTGGACAAGAATATGCCTAGGGAGGACGAAAATGACCTAAATGTTAATCCAATGACACAAATGAACTTATTGGATGCACAAGATTGGTTAAAAACCCTAATTGGACAAGAATAAGCCAAGGGAGGATCAAAATGACCTAATTGAATATCCAATGACACAAACACACCTATTGGATGCACAAGATTGGTTAAAAACCCTAATTGGACAAGAATATTCCTAGGGAGGACGAAAATGACCTAAATGTTAATCCAATGACACAAATGAACTTATTGGATGCACAAGATTGGTTAAAAAACCATAATTGGACAAGAATAAGCCTAGGGAGGACGAAAATGGCCTAATTGATCATCCAATGACACAAACACACCTATTGGATGCACAAGATTGGTTAAAAACCCTAATTGGTCGAGAATAAGCTTCGGGAGGACAAAAATGACCTAATTGATCATCCAATGACCCAAACACACCTATTGGATGCACAAGATTGGTTAAAAACCCTAATTGGACAAGAATAAGCCTAGGGAGGACGAAAATGACCTAATTGATCATCCAATGACACAAACACACCTATAGGATGCACAAGATTGGTTAAAAACCCTAATTGGACAAGAATAAGCCTAGGGAGGAAGAAAATGACCTAATAGATCATCCAGTGACACAAACACACCTATTGGATGCACAAGATTGGTTAAAAGCCCTAATTTAACAAGAATAAGCCTAGGGAGGACGAAAATGACCAAATTGATCATCCAATGACACAAACACACCTATTGGATGCACAAGATTGGTCAAAAACCCTAATTGGATAAGAATATGACCAGCGAGGACGAAAATGACCTAAATGTTAATCCAATGACACAAATGAACCTATTGGATGCACAAGATTGGTTTAAAACCCTAATTGGTCGGGAATAAGCCTAGGGAGTACGAAAATGACCTAATTGATCATCCAATGACACAAACACACCTATTGGATGCACTAGATTGGTTAAAAACCCTAATTGGACAAGAATAAGCCTAGGGAGGAAGAAAATGACCTAATTGATCATCCAATGACACAAACACACCTATTGGATGCACAAGATTGGTTAAAAACCCTAATTGGACAAGAAAAAGCCTAGGGAGGACGAAAATGACCTAATTGATCATCCAATGACACAAACACACCTATTGGATGCACAAGATTGGTTAAAAACCCTAATTGGACAAGAATAAGCCTAGGGTGGAAGAAAATGACCTAATTGATCATCCAATGACACAAACACACCTATTGGATGCACAAGATTGGTTAAAAACCCTAATTGGACAAGAATAAGCCTAGGGAGGACGAAAATGACCTAATTGATCATCCAATGACACAAACACACCTATTGGATGCACAAGATTGGGTAAAAACCCTAAGTGGACAAGAATATGCCTAGGGAGGACGAAAATGACCTAATTGATCATCCAATGACACAAACACACCTATTGGATGCACAAGATTGGTTAAAAACCCTAATTGGACAAGAATATGCCTAGGGAGGACGAAAATGACCTAAATATTAATTTAATGACACAAACAAAGTTATTGGATGCACAAGATTGGTTAAAAACCCTAATTGGACAAGAATATGCCTAGGGAGGACAAAAATGACCTAAATATTAATTTCATGACACAAACCAAGTTATTGGATGCACAAGATTGGTTAAAAACCCTAATTGGACAAGAATATGCCTAGGGAGGACGAAAATGACCTAATTGATCATCCAATGACACAACACACCTATTGGATGCACAAGATTGGTTAAAAACCCTAATTGGACAAGAATATGCCTAGGGAGGACGAAAATGACCTAATTGATCATCCAATGACACAAACACACCTATTGGATGCACAAGATTGGTTAAAAACCCTAATTGGACAAGAATATGCCTAGGGAGGACGAAAATGACCTAAATATTAATTGAATGACATAAACAAACTTGTTGGATGCACAAGATTGGTTAAAAACCCTAATTGGACAAGAATAAGCCTAGGGAGGACGAAAATGACCTAATTGATCATCCAATGACACAAACACACCTATTGGATGCACAAGATTGGTTAAAAACCCTAATTGAACAAGAATATGCCTAAGGAGGACGAAAATGACCTAAATGTAAATCCAATGACACAAATGAACTTATTGGATGCACAAGATTGGTTAAAAACCCTAATTGGACAAGAATAAGCCTAGGGAGGATCAAAATGACCTAATTGAATATCCAATGACACAAACACACCTATTGGATGCACAAGATTGGTTAAAAACCCTAATTGGACAAGAATATTCCTAGGGAGGACGAAAATGACCTAAATGTTAATCCAATGACACAAATGAACTTATTGGATGCACAAGATTGGTTAAAAAACCCTAATTGGACAAGAATAAGCCTAGGGAGGATGAAAATGGCCTAATTGATCATCCAATGACACAAACACACCTATTGGATGCACAAGATTGGTTAAAAACCCTAATTGGTCGAGAATAAGCTTCGGGAGGACGAAAATGACCTAATTGATCATCCAATGACCCAAACACACCTATTGGATGCACAAGATTGGTTAAAAACCCTAATTGAACAAGAATATGCCTAAGGGGGACGAAAATGACCTAAATGTTAATCCAATGACACAAATGAACTTATTGAATGCACAAGATTGGTTAAAAACCTTAATTGGACAAGAATAAGCCGATGGAGGACGAAAATGACTTAATTGATCATCCAATGACACAAACACACCTATTGGATGCACAAGATTGGTTAAAAACCATAATTGAACAAGAATATGCCTAAGGAGGACGAAAATGACCTAAATGTTAATCCAATGACACAAATGAACTTGTTGGATGCACAAGATTGGTTAAAAACCCTAATTGGACTAGAATAAGCCTAGGGTGGACGAAAATGACCTAATTGATCATCCAATGACACAAACACACCTATTGGATGCACAAGATTGGTTAAAAACCCTAATTGAACAAGAATATGCCTAAGGAGGACGAAAATGACCTAAATGTTAATCCAATGACACAAATGAACTTATTGGATGCACAAGATTGGTTAAAAACCCTAATTGGACAAGAATAAGCCGACGGAGGACGAAAATGACCTAATGGATCATCCAATGACACAAACACACCTATTGGATGCACAAGATTGGTTAAAAACCCTAATTGCACAAGAATAAGCCTAGGGAGGACGAAAATGACCAAATTGATGATCCAATGACACAAACAAACCTATTGGATGCACAAGATTGGTTAAAAACCCTAATTGAACAAGAATAAGCCTAGGGAGGAAGAAATTGACCTAATTGATCATCCAATGACACAAACACACCTATTGGATGCACAAGATTGGTTAAAAACCCTAATTGGACAAGAATAAACCTAGGGAGGAAGAAAATGACCTAATTGATCATCCAATGACACAAACACACCTATTGGATGCACAAGATTGGTTAAAACCCCTAATTTAACAAGAATATGCCTAAGGAGGACGAAAATGACCTAAATATTAATCCAATGACACAAATGAACTTATTGGATGCACAAGATTGGTTAAAAAACCCTAATTGGACAAGAATAAGCCTAGGGAGGACGAAAATGGCCTAATTGATCATCCAATGACACAAACACACCTATTGGATGCACAAGATTGGTTAAAAACCCTAATTGGTCGAGAATAAGCTTCGGGAGGACGAAAATGACCTAATTGATCATCCAATGACCCAAACACACCTATTGGATGCACAAGATTGGTTAAAAACCCTAATTGGACAAGAATAAGCCTAGGGAGGACGAAAATGACCTAATTGATCATCCAATGACACAAACACACCTATAGGATGCACAAGATTGGTTAAAAACCCTAATTGGACAAGAATAAGCCTAGGGAGGAAGAAAATAACCGAATTGATCATCCAGTGACACAAACACACCTATTGGATGCACAAGATTGGTTAAAAGCCCTAATTTAACAAGAATAAGCCTAGGGAGGACGAAAATGACCTAATTGATCATCCAATGACACAAACACACCTATTGGATGCACAAGATTGGTCAAAAACCCTAATTGGATAAGAATATGACCAGCGAGGACGAAAATGACCTAAATGTTAATCCAATGACACAAATGAACCTATTGGATGCACAAGATTGGTTAAAAACCCTAATTGGTCGAGAATAAGCCTAGGGAGGACGAAAATGACCTAATTGATCTTCCAATGACACAAACACACCTATTCGATGCACTAGATTGGTTAAAAACCCTAATTGGACAAGAATAAGCCTAGGGAGGAAGAAAATGACCTAATTGATCATCCAATGACACAAACACACCTATTGGATGCACAAGATTGGTTAAAAACCCTAATTGAACAAGAATATGCCTAAGGAGGACGAAAATGACCTAAATGTTAATCCAATGACACAAATGAACTTATTGGATGCACAAGATTGGTTAAAAACCCCAATTGGACAAGAATAAGCCTAGGGAGGACGAAAATGACCTAATTGATCATCCAATGACACAAACACACCTATTGGATGCACAAGATTGGTTAAAAACCCTAATTTAACAAGAATAAGCCTAGGGAGGACGAAAATGACCTAATTGATCATCCAATGACACAAACACACCTATTGGATGCACAAGATTGGTCAAAAACCCTAATTGGATAAGAATATGACTAGCGAGGACGAAAATGACCTAAATGTTAATCCAATGACACAAATGAACCTATTGGATGCACAAGATTGGTTAAAAACCCTAATTGGTCGAGAATAAGCTTCAAGAGGACGAAAATGACGTAATTGATCATCCAATGACCCAAACACACCTATTGGATGCACAAGATTGGTTAAAAACACTAATTGGACAAGAATAAGCCTAGGGAGGACGAAAATGACCTAATTGATCATCCAATGACACAAACACATCTATTGGATGCAGAAGATTGGTTAAAAACCCTAATTGGACAAGAATAAGCCTAGGGAGGAAGAAAATGACCTAATTGATCATCCAATGACACAAACACACCTATTGGATGCACAAGATTGGTTAAAAACCCTCATTTAACAAGAATAAGCCTAGGAAGGACAAAAATGACCTAATTGATCATCCAATGACACAAACACACCTATTGGATGCACAAGATTGGTCAAAAACCCTGATTGGATAAGAATATGACTAGGGAGGACGAAAATGACCTAAACGTTAATCCAATGATACATATGAACCTATTGGATGCACAAGATAGGTTAAAAACCCTAACTGGTCGAGAATAAGCTTTGGGAGGACGAAAATGACCTAATTGATCATCCAATGACACAAACACACCTATTGGATGCACAAGATTGGTTAAAAACCCTAATTGGAAAAGAATAAGCCTAGGGAGGACGAAAATGAGCTAATTGATCATCCAATGACACAAACACACCTATTGGATGCTCAAGATTGGTTAAAAACCCTAATTGGACAAGAATATGCCTAGGGAGGACGAAAATGACCTAAATGTTAATCCAATGACACAAATGAACTTATTGGATGCACAAGATTGGTTAAAAACCCTAATTGGATAAGAATAAGCCTAGGGAGGATCAAAATGACCTAATTGAATATCCAATGACACAAACACACCTATTGGATGCACAAGATTGGTTAAAAACCCTAATTGGACAAGAATATTCCTAGGGAGGACGAAAATGACCTAAATGTTAATCCAATGACACAAATGAACTTATTGGATGCACAAGAATGGTTAAAAACCATAATTGGACAAGAAGAAGCCTAGGGAGGATCAAAATGACATAATTGATCATCCAATGACACAAACACACCCATTGGATGCACAAGATTGGTTAAAAACCCTAATTGGACAAGAATAAGCCTAAGGAGGATCAAAATAACGTAATTGATCATCCAATGAAACAAACACACCTATTGGATTCACAAGATTGGTTAAAAACCCTAATTGGACAAGAATAAGCCTAGGGAGGACGAAAATAACCAAATTGATCATCCAATGACACAAACAAACCTATTGGATGCACAAGATTGGTTAAAAACCCTAATTGACCAAGAATAAGCCAAGAGAGGAAGAAAATGACCTAATTGATCATCCAATGACACAAACACACCTATTGGATGCACAAGATTGGTTAAAAACCCTAATTGGACAAGAATAAGCCTAGGGAGGAAGAAAATGACCTAATTGATCATCCAATGACACAAACACACCTATTGGATGCACAAGATTGGTTAAAAAACCTAATTGAACACGAATATGCCTAAGGAGGACGAAAATGACCTAAACGTTAATCCAATGATACATATGAACCTATTGGATGCACAAGATAGGTTAAAAACCCTAACTGGTCGAGAATAAGCTTTGGGAGGACGAAAATGACCTAATTGATCATCCAATGACACAAACACACCTATTGGATGCACAAGATTGGTTAAAAACCCTAATTGAACAAGAATATGCCTAAGGAGGACGAAAATGACCTAAATGTTAATCCAATGACACAAATGAACTTATTGGATGCACAAGATTGGTTAAAAACCCTAATTGGACAAGAATAAGCCTAGGGAGGATCAAAATGACCTAATTGAATATTTAATGACACAAACACACCTATTGGATGCACAAGATTGGTTAAAAACCCTAATTGGACAAGAATAAGCCTAGGGAGGATCAAAATGACATAATTGATCTTCCAATGACACAAACACACCTATTGGATGCACAAGATTCGTTAAAAACCCTAATTGGACAAGAATATTCCTAGGGAGGACGAAAATGACCTAAATGTTAATCCAATGACACAAATGAACTTATTGGATGCACAAGATTGGTTAAAAAACCCTAATTGGACAAGAATAAGCCCAGGGAGGACGAAAATGGCCTAATTGATCATCCAATGACACAAACACACCTATTGGATGCACAAGATTGGTTAAAAACCCTAATTGGTCGAGAATAAGCTTCGGGAGGACGAAAATGACCTAATTGATCATCCAATGACCTAAACACACCTATTGGATGCACAAGATTGGTTAAAAACCCTAATTGGACAAGAATAAGCCTAGGGAGGACGAAAATGACCTAATTGATCATCCAATGACACAAACACACCTATAGGATGCACAAGATTGGTTAAAAACCCCAATTGGACAAGAATAAGCCTAGGGAGGAAGAAAATGACCTAATTGATCATCCAGTGACACAAACACACCTATTGGATGCACAAGATTGGTTAAAAACCCTAATTGGAAAAAAATAAGCCTAGGAAGGACGAAAATGAGCTAATTGATCATCCAATGACACAAACACACCTATTGGATGCTCAAGATTTGTTAAAAACCCTAATTGGACAAGAATATGCCTAGGGAGGACGAAAATGACCTAAATGTTAATCCAATGTCACAAATGAACTTATTGGATGCACAAGATTGGTTAAAAACCCTAATTGGACAAGAATAAGCCTAGGGAGGATCAAAATGACCTAATTGAATATCCAATGACACAAACACACCTATTGGATGCACAAGATTGGTTAAAAACCCTAATTGGACAAGAATATGCTTAGGGAGGACGAAAATGACCTAAATGTTAATCCAATGACACAAATGAACTTATTGGATGCGCAAGATTGGTTAAAAACCCTAATTGGACAAGAATAAGCCTAGGGAGGATCAAAATGACATAATTGATCATCCAATGACACAAACACACCCATTGGATGCACAAGATTGGTTAAAAACCCTAATTGGACAAGAATAAGCCTATGGAGGATGAAAATGACCAAATTGATCATCCAATGACACAAACAAACCTATTGGATGCACAAGATTGGTTAAAAACCCTAATTGAAAAAGAATAAGCCAAGGGAGGACGAAAAACACCTAATTGATCATCCAATGACACAAACACACCTATTGGATGCACAAGATTGGTTAAAAACCCTAATTGGACAAGAATAAGCCTAGGGAGGAAGAAAATGACCTAATTGATCATCCAATGACACAAACACACCTATTGGATGCACAAGATTGGTTAAAAACCCTAATTGAACAAGAATATGCCTAAGGAGGACGAAAATGACCTAAATGTTAATCCAATGACACAAATGAACTTATTGGATGCACAAGATCGGTTAAAAACCCTAATTGGACAAGAATAAGCCTAGGGAGGACGAAAATGACCTAATTGATCATCCAATGACACAACCACACCTATTGGATGCACAAGATTGGTTAAAAACCCTAATTGAACAAGAATATGCCTAAGGAGGACGAAAATGACCTAAATGTTAATCCAATGACACAAATGAACTTATTGGATGCACAAGATTGGTTAAAAACCCTAATTGGACAAGAATAAGCCTAAGGAGGATCAAAATGACCTAATTGAATATTCAATGACACAAACACACCTATTGGATGCACAAGATTGGTTAAAAACCCTAATTGGACAAGAATATGCCTAGGGAGGACGAAAATGACCTAAATGTTAATCCAATGACACAAATGAACTTATTGGATGCACAAGATTGGTTAAAAACCCTAATTGGACAAGAATAAGCCTAGGGAGGACCAAAATGACCTAATTGAATATCCAATGACACAAACACACCTATTGGATGCACAAGATTGGTTAAAAACCCTAATTGGACAAGAATATTCCTAGGGAGGACGAAAATGACCTAAATGTTAATCCAATGACACAAATGAACTTATTGGATGCACAAGATTGGTTAAAAAACCCTAATTGGACAAGAATAAGCCTAGGGAGGACGAAAATGGCCTAATTGATCATCCAATGACACAAACACACCTATTGGATGCACAAGATAGGTTAAAAACCCTAATTGGTCGAGAATAAGCTTCGGAAGGACGAAAATGACCTAATTGATCATCCAATGACCCAAACACACCTATTGGATGCACAAGATTGGTTAAAAACCCTAATTGGACAAGAATAAGCCTAGGGAGGACGAAAATGACATAATTGATCATCCAATGACACAAACACACCTATTGGATGCACAAGATTGGTTAAAAACCCTAATTGAACAAGAATATGCCTAAGGAGGACGAAAATGACCTAAATGTTAATCCAATGACACAAATGAACTTATTGGATGCACAAGATTGGTTAAAAACCCTAATTGGACAAGAATAAGCCGATGGAGGACGAAAATGACCTAATTGATCATCCAATGACACAAACACACCTATTGGATGCACAAGATTGGTTAAAAACCCTAATTGGACAAGAATAACCCTAGGGAGGAAGAAAATGACCTAATTGATCATCCAATGACACAAACTCACCTATTGGATGCACAAGATTGGTTAAAAACCCTAATTGAACAAGAATATGCCTAAGGAGGACGAAAATGACCTAAATGTTAATCCAATGACACAAATGAACTTATTGGATGCACAAGATTGGTTAAAAACCCTAATTGGACAAGAATAAGCCTAGGGAGGACGAAAATGACCTAAATGATAATCCAATGACACAAACACACCTATTGGATGCACAAGATTGGTTAAAAACCCTAATTTGACAAGAATAAGCCTAGGGAGGACGAAAATGACCTAATTGATCATCCAATGACACAAACACACCTATTGGATGCACAAGATTGGTTAAAAACCCTAATTGGACAAGAATATGCCTATGGAGGACGAAAATGACCTAAATATTAATCCAATGACACAAATGAACTTATTGGATGCACAAGATTGGTTAAAAACCCTAACTGGACAAGAATAAGCCTAGGGAGGACGAAAATGACCTAAATGCTAATCCAATGACACAACTCAACTTATTGGATGCACAAGAATGGTTAAAAACCCTAATTGGGCAAGAATAAGCCTAGGGAGGACGAAAATGACCTAATTGATCATCCAATGACACAAACACACCTATTGGATGCACAAGATTGGTTAAAAACCCTAATTGGACAAGAATAAGCCTAGGGAGGACGAAAATGACCTAATTGATCATCCAATGACACAAATGAACTTGCTGGATGCACAACCTTGGTTAAAAACCCTAATTGGACAAGAATAAGCCTAGGGAGGACGAAAATGACCTAATTGATCATCCAATGACACAAACACACCTATTGGATGCACAAGATTGGTTAAAAACCCTAATTGGACAAGAATAAGCCTAGGGAGGCCGAAAATGACCTAATTGATCATCCAATGACACAAACACACCTATTGGATGCACAAGATTGGTTAAAAACCCTAATTGGACAAGAATAAGCCTAGGGAGGAAGAAAATGACCTAATTGATCATCCAATGACACAAACACACCTATTGGATGCACAAGATTGGTTAAAAACCCTAATTGGACAAGAATAAGCCTAGGGAGGACGAAAATGACCTAATTGATCATCCAATGACACAAATGAACATATTGGATGCACAAGATTGGTTAAAAACCCTAATTGGACAAGAATAAGCATAGAAAGGACGAAAATGACCTAATTGATCATCCAATGACACAAACACACCTATTGGATGCACAAGATTGGTTAAAAACCCTAATTGGACAAGAATATGCCTAGGGAGGACGAAAATGACCTAAATGTTAATCCAATGACACAAATGAACTTATTGGATGCACAAGATTGGTTAAAAACCCTAATTGGACAAGAATAAGCCTAGGGATGACGAAAATGACCTAAATGCTAATCCAATGACACAACTCAACTTATTGGATGCAAAAGATTGGTTAAAAACCCTAATTGGGCAAGAATAAGCCTAGGGAGGACGAAAATAACCTAATTGATCATCCAATGACACAAACACACCTATTGGATGCACAAGATTGGTTAAAAACCCTAATTGGACAAGAATATGCCTAGGGAGGACGAAAATGACCTAAATGTTAATCCAATGACACAAATGAACTTATTGGATGCACAAGATTGGTTAAAAACCCTAATTGGACAAGAATATGCCTAGGGAGGACGAAAATGACCTAAATTGATCATCCAATGACACAAACACACATATTGGATGCACAAGATTGGTTAAAAACCCTAATTGGACAAGAATATGCCTAGGGAGGACGAAAATGACCTAAATGTTAATCCAATGACACAAATGAACTTATTGGATGCACAAGATTGGTTAAAAACCCTAATTGGACAAGAATAAGCCTTCGGAGGACGAAAATGACCTAATTGATCATCCAATGACACAAACACACCTATTGGATGCAAAAGACTGGTTAAAAACCCTAATTGGACAAGAATATGTCTAGGGAGGACGAAAATGACCTAAATATTAATTCAATGACACAAAGAAACTTATTGGAGGCACAAGATTGGTTAAAAACCCTAATTGGACAAGAATATGCCTAGGGAGGACGAAAATGACCTAAATGTTAATCCAATGACACAAATGAACTTATTGGATGCACAAGATTGGTTAAAAACCCTAATTGGACAAGAATAAGCCTAGGGAGAACGAAAAAGACCTAATTGATCATCCAATGACTCAAACACACCTATTGGAAGCACAAGATTTGTTAAAAACCCTAATTGGACAAGAATATGCCTAGGGAGGACGAAAATGACCTAAATGTTAATCCAATGACACAAATGAACTTATTGGATGCACAAGATTGGTTAAAAACCCTAATTGGACAAGAATAAGCCTAGGGAGGATCAAAATGACCTAATTGAATATCCAATGACACAAACACACCTATTGGATGCACAAGATTGGTTAAAAACCCTAATTGGACAAGAATATTCCTAGGGAGGACGAAAATGACCTAAATGTTAATCCAATGATACAAATGAACTTATTGGATGCACAAGATTGGTTAAAAACCATAATTGGACAAGAAGAAGCCTAGGGAGGATCAAAATGACATAATTGATCATCCAATGACACAAACACACCCATTGGATCCACAAGATTGGTTAAAAACCCTAATTGGACAAGAATAAGCCTAAGGAGGATCAAAATAACGTAATTGATCATCCAATGACACAAACACACCTATTGGATTCACAAGATTGGTTAAAAACCCTAATTGGACAAGAATAAGCCTAGGGAGGACGAAAATGACCAAATTGATCATCCAATGACACAAACAAACCTATTGGATCCACAAGATTGGTTAAAAACCCTAATTGACCAAGAATAAGCCAAGGGAGGAAGAAAATGACCTAATTGATCATCCAATGACACAAACACACCTATTGGATGCACAAGATTGGTTAAAAACCCTAATTGGACAAGAATAAGCCTAGGGAGGAAGAAAATGACCTAATTGATCATCCAATGACCCAAACACACCTATTGGATGCACAAGATTGGTTAAAAACCCTAATTGAACAAGAATATGCCTAAGGAGGACGAAAATGACCTAAATGTTAATCCAATGACACAAATGAACTTATTGGATGAACAAGATTGGTTAAAAACCCTAATTGGACAAGAATAAGCCTAGGGAGGACGAAAATGACCTAATTGATCATCCAATGACACAAACACACCTATTGGATGCACAAGATTGGTTAAAAACCCTAAATGGGCAACAATATGCCTGGGGAGGAGGAAAAGGACCTAATTGATCATCCACTGACACAAACACACCTATTGGATAAACAAGATTGGTTAAAAACCCTAATTGGACAAGAATATGCCTAGGGAGGACGAAAATGACCTAATTGATCATCCAATGACACAAACACACCTATTGGATGCACAAGATTGGTTAAAAACCCTAATTGGACAAGAATAAGCCTAGGGAGGACGTAAATGACCTAATTGATCATCCAATGACACAAAGACACCTATTGGATGCACAAGATTGGTTAAAAACCCTAATTGGACAAGAATATGCCTAGGGAGGACGCAAATGACCTAAATATTAATTCAATGACACAAAGAAACCTATCGGATGCACAAGATTGGTTAAAAACCCTAATTGGACAAGAATAAGCCTAGGGAGCACGAAAATGACCTAATTGATCATCCAATGACCCAAACACACCTATTAGATGCACAATATTGGTTAAAAACCCTAATTGGACAAGAATAAGCCTAGGGAGGACGAAAATGACCTAATTGATCATCCAATGACACAAACACACCTATTGGATGCACAAGATTGGTTAAAAACCCTAATTGGACAAGAATATGCATAGGGAGGACGAAAATGACCTAATTGATCATCCAATGACACAAACACACCTATTGGATGCACAAGATCGGTTAAAAACCCTAATTGGACAAGAATAAGCCTAGGGAGGACGAAAATTACCTAATTGATCATCCAATGACACAAACACACCTATTGGATGCACAAGATTGGTTAAAAACCCTAATTGGACAAGAATATGCCTAGGGAGGACGAAAATGACCTAAATGTTAATCCAATGACACAAATGAACTTATTGGATGCACAAGATTGGTTAAAAACCCTAATTGGACAAGAATAAGCCTAGGGAGGACGAAAATGACATAATTGATCATCCAATGACGCAAACTCACCTATTGGATGCACAAGATTGGTTAAAAACCCTAATTGGACAAGAATATGCCTAGGGAGGACGAAAATGACCTAAATGTTAATCCAATGACACAAATGAACTTATTGGATGCACAAGATTGGTTAAAAACCCTAATTGGACAAGAATAAGCCTAGGGAGGATCAAAATGACCTAATTGAATATCCAATGACACAAACACACCTACTGGATGCACAAGATTGGTTAAAAACCCTAATTGGACAAGAATATTCCTAGGGAGGACGAAAATGACCTAAATGTTAATCCAATGACACAAATGAACTTATTGGATGCACAAGATTGGTTAAAAACCCTAATTGGACAAGAATAAGCCTAGGGAGGATCAAAATGACATAATTGATCATCCAATGACACAAACACACCCATTGGATGCACAAGATTGGTTAAAAACCCTAATTGGACAAGAATAAGCCTAGGGAGGAAGAAAATGACCTAATTGATCATCCAGTGACACAAACACACCTATTGGATGCACAAGATTGGTTAAAAGCCCTAATTTAACAAGAATAAGCCTAGGGAGGACGAAAATGACCTAATTGATCATCCAATGACACAAACACACCTATTGGATGCACAAGATTGGTCAAAAACCCTAATTGGATAAGAATATGACCAGCGAGGACGAAAATGACCTAAATGTTAATCCAATGACACAAATGAACCTATTGGATGCACAAGATTGGTTAAAAACCCTAATTGGTCGAGAATAAGCCTAGGGAGGACGAAAATGACCCAATTGATCATCCAATGACACAAACACACCTATTGGATGCACAAGATTGGTTAAAAACCCTAATTGAACAAGAATATGCCTAAGGAGGACGAAAATGACCTAAATGTTAATCCAATGACACAAATGAACTTATTGGATGCACAAGATTGGTTAAAAATCCTAATTGGACATGAATAAGCCTAGGGAGGACGAAAATGACCTAATTGATCATCCAATGACACAAACACACCTATTGGATGTAGAAGATTGGTTAAAAACACTAATTGAACAAGAATAAGCCTAGGGAGGAAGAAAATGACCTAATTGATCATCTAATGACACAAACACACCTATTGGATGCACAAGATTGGTTAAAAACCCTAATTTAACAAGAATAAGCCTAGGAAGGACAAAAATCACCTAATTGATCATCCAATGACACAAACACACCTATTGGATGCACAAGATTGGTCAAAAACCCTAATTGGATAAGAATATGACTAGGGAGGACGAAAATGACCTAAATGTTAATCCAATGACACATATGAACCTATTGGATGCACAAGATTGGTTAAAAACCCTAACTGGTCGAGAATAAGCTTTGGGAGGACGAAAATGACCTAATTGATCATCCAATGACACAAACACACCTATTGGATGCTCAAGATTGGTTAAAAACCATAATTTGACAAGAATATGCCTAGGGAGGACGAAAATGACCTAAATGTTAATCCAATGACACAAATGAACTTATTGGATGCACAAGATTGGTTAAAAACCCTAATTGGACAAGAATAAGCCTAGGGAGGATCAAAATGACCTAATTGAATATCCAATGACACAAACACACCTATTGGATGCACAAGATTGGTTAAAAACCCTAATTGGACAAGAATATGCCTAGGGAGGACGAAAATGACCTAAATGTTAATCCAATGACACAAATGAACTTATTGGATGCACAAGATTGGTTAAAAACCATAATTGGACAAGAAGAAGCCTAGGGAGGATCAAAATGACATAATTGATCATCCAATGACACAAACACACCCATTGGATGCACAAGATTGGTTAAAAACCCTAATTGGACAAGAATAAGCCTAAGGAGGATCAAAATAACGTAATTGATCATCCAATGACACAAACACACCTATTGGATTCACAAGATTGGTTAAAAACCCTAATTGGACAAGAATAAGCCTAGGGAGGACGAAAATGACCAAATTGATCATCCAATGACACAAACAAACCTATTGGATGCACAAGATTGGTTAAAAATCCTAATTGACCAAGAATAAGCCAAGGGAGGAAGAAAATGACCTAATTGATCATCCAATGACACAAACACACCTATTGGATCCACAAGATTGGTTAAAAACCCTAATTGGACAAGAATAAGCCTAGGGAGGAAGAAAATGACCTAATTGATCATCCAATGACACAAACACACCTATTGGATGCACAAGATTGGTTAAAAACCCTAATTGAACAAGAATATGCCTAAGGAGGACGAAAATGACCTAAATGTTAATCCAATGACACAAATGAACTTATTGGATGCAGAAGATTGGTTAAAAACCCTAATTGGACAAGAATAAGCCTAGGGAGGACGAAAATGACCTAAATGATCATCCAATGACACAAACACACCTATTGGATGCACAAGATTGGTTAAAAACCCTAATTGAACAAGAATATGCCTAAGGAGGACGAAAATGACCTAAATGTAAATCCAATGACACAAATGAACTTATTGGATGCACAAGATTGGTTAAAAACCCTAATTGGACAAGAATAAGCCTAGGGAGGATCAAAATGACCTAATTGAATATCCAATGACACAAACACACCTATTGGATGCACAAGATTGGTTAAAAACCCTAATTGAACAAGAATATGCCTAAGGAGGACGAAAATGACCTAAATGTTAATCCAATGACACAAATGAACTTATTGGATGCACAAGATTGGTTAAAAATCCTAATTGGACAAGAATAAGCCTAGGGAGGACGAAAATGACCTAATTGATCATCCAATGACACAAACACACCTATTGGATGCACAAGATTGGTTAAAAACCCTAATTGAACAAGAATATGCCTAAGGAGGACGAAAATGACCTAAATGTTAATCCAATGACACAAATGAACTTATTGGATGCACAAGATTGGTTAAAAACCCTAATTGGACAAGAATAAGCCTAGGGAGGATCAAAATGACCTAATTGAATATTCAATGACACAAACACACCTATTGGATGCACAAGTTTGGTTAAAAACCCTAATTGGACAAGAATATGCCTAGGGAGGACGAAAATGACCTAAATGTTAATCCAATGACACAAATGAACTTATTGGATGCACAAGATTGGTTAAAAACCCTAATTGGACAAGAATAAGCCTAGGGAGGATCAAAATGACGTAATTGATCATCCAATTACACAAACACACCCATTGGATGCACAAGATTGGTTAAAAACCCTAATTGGACAAGAATAAGCCTATGGAGGATCAAAATGACGTAATTGATCATCCAATGACACAAACACACCTATTGGATTCACAAGATTGGTTAAAAACCCTAATTGGACAAGAATAAGCCTAGGGAGGACGAAAATGACCTAATTGATCATCCAATGACACAAACAAACCTATTGGATGCACAAGATTGGTTAAAAACCCTAATTGAACAAGAATATGCCTAAGGAGGACGAAAATGACCTAAATGTTAATCCAATGACACAAATGAACTAATTGGATGCACAAGATTGGTTAAAAACCCTAATTGGACAAGAATAAGCCTAGGGAGGATCAAAATGACCTAATTGAATATTCAATGACACAAACACACCTATTGGATGCACAAGATTGGTTAAAAACCCTAATTGGACAAGAATATGCCTAGGGAGGACGAAAATGACCTAAATGTTAATCCAATGACACAAATGAACTTATTGGATGCACAAGATTGGTTAAAAACCCTAATTGGACAAGAATAAGCCTATGGAGGATCAAAATGACGTAATTGATCATCCATTGACACAAACACACCTATTGGATTCACAAGATTGGTTAAAAACCCTAATTGGACAAGAATAAGCCTAGGGAGGACGAAAATGACCAAATTGATCATCCAATGACACAAACAAACCTATTGGATGCACAAGATTGGTTAAAAACCCTAATTGAACAAGAATAAGCCAAGGGAGGACGAAAATGACCTAATTGATCATCCAATGACACAAACACACCTATTGGATGCACAAGATTTGTTAAAAACCCTAATTGGACAAGAATAAGCCTAGGGAGGACGAAAATGACCTAATCGATCATCCAATGACACAAACAAACCTATTGGATGCACAAGATTGGTTAAAAACCCTAATTGAACAAGAATAAGCCTAGGGAGGACGAAAATGACCTTAATGTTAATCCAATGACACAAATGAACTTATTGGATGCACAAGATCGGTTAAAAACCCTAATTGGACAAGAATAAGCCTAGGGAGGACCAAAATGACCTAATTGATCATCCAATGACACAAACACACCTATTGGATGCACAAGATTGGTTAAAAACCCTAATTGAACAAGAATGTGCCTAAGGAGGACGAAAATGACCTAAATGTTAATCCAATGACACAAATGAACTTATTGGATGCACAAGATTGGTTAAAAACCCTAATTGGACAAGAATAAGCCTAGGGAGGATCAAAATGACCTAATTGAATATCCAATGACACAAACACACCTATTGGATGCACAAGATTGGTTAAAAACCCTAATTGGACAAGAATATTCCTAGGGAGGACGAAAATGACATAAATGTTAATCCAATGACACAAATGAACTTATTGGATGCACAAGATTGGTTAAAAACCATAATTGGAAAAGAAGAAGCCTAGGGAGGATCAAAATGACATAATTGATCATCCAATGACACAAACACACCCATTGGATGCACAAGATTGGTTAAAAACCCTAATTGGACAAGAATAAGCCTAAGGAGGATCAAAATAACGTAATTGATCTTCCAATGACACAAACACACCTATTGGATTCACAAGATTGGTTAAAAACCCTAATTGGACAAGAATAAGCCTAGGGAGGACGAAAATGACCAAATTGATCATCCAATGACACAAACAAACCTATTGGATGCACAAGATTGGTTAAAAATCCTAATTGACCAAGAATAAGCCAAGGGAGGAAGAAAATGACCTAATTGATCATCCAATGACACAAACACACCTATTGGATCCACAAGATTGGTTAAAAACCCTAATTGGACAAGAATAAGCCTAGGGAGGAAGAAAATGACCTAATTGATCATCCAATGACACAAACACACCTATTGGATGCACAAGATTGGTTAAAAACCCTAATTGAACAAGAATATGCCTAAGGAGGACGAAAATGACCTAAATGTTAATCCAATGACACAAATGAACTTATTGGATGCAGAAGATTGGTTAAAAACCCTAATTGGACAAGAATAAGCCTAGGGAGGACGAAAATGACCTAAATGATCATCCAATGACACAAACACACCTATTGGATGCACAAGATTGGTTAAAAACCCTAATTGAACAAGAATATGCCTAAGGAGGACGAAAATGACCTAAATGTAAATCCAATGACACAAATGAACTTATTGGATGCACAAGATTGGTTAAAAACCCTAATTGGACAAGAATAAGCCTAGGGAGGATCAAAATGACCTAATTGAATATCCAATGACACAAACACACCTATTGGATGCACAAGATTGGTTAAAAACCCTAATTGGACAAGAATATGCTTAGGGAGGACGAAAATGACCTAAATGTTAATCCAATGACACAAATGAACTTATTGGATGCGCAAGATTGGTTAAAAACCCTAATTGGACAAGAATAAGCCTAGGGAGGATCAAAATGACATAATTGATCATCCAATGACACAAACACACCCATTGGATGCACAAGATTGGTTAAAAACCCTAATTGGACAAGAATAAGCCTATGGAGGATGAAAATGACCAAATTGATCATCCAATGACACAAACAAACCTATTGGATGCACAAGATTGGTTAAAAACCCTAATTGAAAAAGAATAAGCCAAGGGAGGACGAAAAACACCTAATTGATCATCCAATGACACAAACACACCTATTGGATGCACAAGATTGGTTAAAAACCCTAATTGGACAAGAATAAGCCTAGGGAGGAAGAAAATGACCTAATTGATCATCCAATGACACAAACACACCTATTGGATGCACAAGATTGGTTAAAAACCCTAATTGAACAAGAATATGCCTAAGGAGGACGAAAATGACCTAAATGTTAATCCAATGACACAAATGAACTTATTGGATGCACAAGATCGGTTAAAAACCCTAATTGGACAAGAATAAGCCTAGGGAGGACGAAAATGACCTAATTGATCATCCAATGACACAACCACACCTATTGGATGCACAAGATTGGTTAAAAACCCTAATTGAACAAGAATATGCCTAAGGAGGACGAAAATGACCTAAATGTTAATCCAATGACACAAATGAACTTATTGGATGCACAAGATTGGTTAAAAACCCTAATTGGACAAGAATAAGCCTAAGGAGGATCAAAATGACCTAATTGAATATTCAATGACACAAACACACCTATTGGATGCACAAGATTGGTTAAAAACCCTAATTGGACAAGAATATGCCTAGGGAGGACGAAAATGACCTAAATGTTAATCCAATGACACAAATGAACTTATTGGATGCACAAGATTGGTTAAAAACCCTAATTGGACAAGAATAAGCCTAGGGAGGACGAAAATGACCTTAATGTTCATCCAATGACACAAATGAACTTATTGGATGCACAAGATTGGTTAAAAACCCTAATTGGACAAGAATATGCCTAGGGAGGACGAAAATGACCTAAATGTTAATCCAATGACACAAATGAACTTATTGGATGCACAAGATTGGTTAAAAACCCTAATTGGACAAGAATAAGCCTAGGGAGGACGAAAATGACTTAATTGATCTTCCAATGACACAAACACACCTATTGGATGCACAAGATTGGTTAAAAACCCTAATTGGACAAGAATATGCCTAGGGAGGACGAAAATGACCTAAATGTTAATCCAATGACACAAATGAACTTATTGGATGCACAAGATTGGTTAAAAACCCTAATTGGACAAGAATAAGCCTAGGGAGGGCAAAAATGACCTAATTGATCATCCAATGACACAAACACACCTATTGGATGCACAAGATTGGTTAAAAACCCTAATTGGACAAGAATAAGCCTAGGGAGGACGAAAATGACCTAATTGATCATCCAATGACACAAGCACCCATATTGGATGCACAAGATTGGTTAAAAACCCTAATTGGACAAGAATATGCCTAGGGAGGACGAAAATGACCTAATTGATCATCCAATGACACAAATGAACTTATTGGATGCACAAGATTAGTTAAAAACCCTAATTGGACTAGAATAAGCCTAGGGAGGACGAAAATAACCTAATTGATCATCCAATGATACAAATACACCTATTGGATGCACAAGATTGGTTAAAAACCCTAATTGGACAAGAATATGCCTAGGGAGGACGAAAATGACCTAAATGTTAATCCAATGACACAAATGAACTTATTGGATGCACAAGATTGGTTAAAAACCCTAATTGGACAAGAATAAGCCTAGGGAGGACGAAAATGACCTAATTGATCATCCAATGACACAAACACACAAATTGGATGCACAAGATTGGTTAAAAACCCTAATTGGACAAGAATATGCCTAGGGAGGACGAAAATGACCTAAATGTTAATCCAATGACACAAATGAACTTATTGGATGCACAAGATTGGTTAAAAACCCTAATTGGACACGAATAAGCCTAGGGAGGACGAAAATGACCTAATTGATCATCCAATGCCACAAACACACCTATTGGATGCACAAGATTGGTTAAAAACCCTAATTGGACAAGAATATGCCTAGGGAGGACGAAAATGACCTAAATGTAAATCCAATGACACAAATGAACTTATTGGATGCACAAGATTGGTTAAAAACCCTGGACAAGAATAAGCCTAGGGAGGACGAAAATGACCTAATTGATAATCCAATGACACAAACACACCTATTGGATGCACAAGATTGGTTAAAAACCCTAATTGGACAAGAATATGCCTAGGGAGGACGAAAATGACCTAAATATTAATTCAATGACACAAACAAAGTTATTGGATGCACAAGATTGGTTAAAAACCCTAATTGGACAAGAATAAGCCTAGGGAGGACGAAAATGACCTAATTGATCATCCAATGACACAAACACACCTATTGGATGCACAAGATTGGTTAAAAACCCTAATTTAACAAGAATAAGCCTAGGAAGGACAAAAATGACCTAATTGATCATCCAATGACACAAACACACCTATTGGATGCACAAGATTGGTCAAAAACCCTAATTGGATAAGAATATGACTAGCGAGGACGAAAATGACCTAAATGTTAATCCAATGACACAAATGAACCTATTGGATGCACAAGATTGGTTAAAAACCCTAATTGGTCGAGAATAAGCTTCAAGAGGACGAAAATGACGTAATTGATCATCCAATGACCCAAACACACCTATTGGATGCACAAGATTGGTTAAAAACCCTAATTGGACAAGAATAAGCCTAGGGAGGACGAAAATGACCTAATTGATCATCCAATGACACAAACACATCTATTGGATGCAGAAGATTGGTTAAAAACCCTAATTGGACAAGAATAAGCCTAGGGAGGAAGAAAATGACCTAATTGATCATCCAATGACACAAACACACCTATTGGATGCACAAGATTGGTCAAAAACCCTAATTGGATAAGAATATGACTAGCGAGGACGAAAATGACCTAAATGTTAATCCAATGACACAAATGAACCTATTGGATGCACAAGATTGGTTAAAAACCCTAATTGGTCGAGAATAAGCATCAAGAGGACGAAAATGACGTAATTGATCATCCAATGACCCAAACACACCTATTGGATGCACAAGATTGGTTAAAAACCCTAATTGGACAAGAATAAGCCTAGGGAGGACGAAAATGACCTAATTGATCATCCAATGACACAAACACACCTATAGGATGCACAAGATTGGTTAAAAACCCTAATTGGACAAGAATAATCCTAGGGAGGAAGAAAATGACCTAATTGATCATCCAGTGACACAAACACACCTATTGGATGCACAAGATTGGTTAAAAGCCCTAATTTAACAAGAATAAGCCTAGGGAGGACGAAAATGACCTAATTGATCATCCAATGACACAAACACACCTATTGGATGCACAAGATTGGTTAAAAACCCTAATTGAACAAGAATATGCCTAAGGAGGACGAAAATGACCTAAATGTTAATCCAATGACACAAATGAACTTATTGGAAGCACAAGATTGGTTAAAAACCCTAATTGGACAAGAATAAGCCTAGGGAGGATCAAAATGACCTAATTGAATATCCAATGACACAAACACACCTATTGGATGCACAAGATTGGTTAAAAACCCTAATTGGACAAGAATATGCTTAGGGAGGACGAAAATGACCTAAATGTTAATCCAATGACACAAATGAACTTATTGGATGCACAAGATTGGTTAAAAACACTAATTGGACAAGAATAAGCCTAGGGAGGACGAAAATGACCTAATTGATCATCCAATGACACAAACACACCTATTGGATGCACAAGATTGGTTAAAAACCCTAATTGAACAAGAATATGCCTAAGGAGGACGAAAATGACCTAAATGTAAATCCAATGACACAAATGAACTTATTGGATGCACAAGATTGGTTAAAAACCCTAATTGGACAAGAATAAGCCTAGGGAGGATCAAAATGACCTAATTGAATATCCAATGACACAAACACACCTATTGGATGCACAAGATTGGTTAAAAACCCTAATTGCACAAGAAGATGCTTAGGGAGGACGAAAATGACCTAAATGTTAATCCAATGACTCAAATGAACTTATTGGATGCACAAGATTGGTTAAAAACCCTAATTGGACAAGAATAAGCCTAGGGAGGATCAAAATGACATAATTGATCATCCAATGACACAAACACACCCATTGGATGCACAAGATTGGTTAAAAACCCTAATTGGACAAGAATAAGCCTATGGAGGATCAAAATGACGTAATTGATCATCCAATGACACAAACACACCTATTGGATTCACAAGATTGGTTAAAAACCCTAATTGGACAAGAATAAGCCTAGGGAGGACGAAAATGACCAAATTGATCATCCAATGACACAAACAAACCTATTGGATGCACAAGATTGGTTAAAAACCCTAATTGAACAAGAATAAGCCAAGGGAGGACGAAAATGACCTAATTGATCATCCAATGACACAAACACACCTATTGGATGCACAAGAGTGGTTAAAAACCCTAATTGGACAAGAATAAGCCTAAGGAGGAAGAAAATGACCTAATTGATCATCCAATGACACATACACACCTATTGGATGCACAAGATTGGTTAAAAACCCTAATTGAACAAGAATATGCCTAAGGAGGACGAAAATGACCTAAATGTTAATCCAATGACACAAATGAATTTATTGGATGCACAAGATTGGTTAAAAACCCTAATTGGACAAGAATAAGCCTAGGGAGGATCAAAATGACCTAATTGAATATTCAATGACACAAACACACCTATTGGATGCACAAGATTGGTTAAAAACCCTAATTGGACAAGAATATGCCTAGGGAGGACGAAAATGACCTAAATGATAATCCAATGACACAAATGAACTTATTGGATGCACAAGATTGGTTAAAAACCCTAATTGGACAAGAATATGCCTAGGGAGGACGAAAATGACCTAAATGTTAATCCAATGACACAAATGAACTTATTGGATGCACAAGATTGGTTAAAAACCCTAATTGGACAAGAATATGCCTAGGGAGGACGAAAATAACCTAATTGATCATCCAATGACACAAATGAACTTATTGGATGCACAAGATTGGTTAAAAACCCTAATTGGACAAGAATAGGCCTAGGGAGGACGAAAATGACCTAATTGATCATCCAATGACACAAACACACCTATTGGATGCACAAGATTGGTTAGAAATCCTAATTGGACAAGAATAAGCCTAGGGAGGACGAAAATGACCTAATTAATCATCCAGTGACACAAACACACCTATTGGATGCACAAGATTGGTTAAAAACCCTAATTGGACAAGAATATGCCTAGGGAGGACGAAAATGACCTAAATGTTAATCCAATGACACAAATGAACTTATTGGATGCACAAGATTGGTTAAAAACCCTAATTGGACAAGAATAAGCCTAGGGAGGACGAAAATAACCTAATTGATCATCCAATGACACAAACACACCTACTGGATGCACAAGATTGGTATAAAAACCCTAATTGGACAAGAATAAGCCTAGGGAGGACGAAAATGACCTAATTGATCATCCATTGCCACAAACACACCAATTGGATGCACAAGATTGGTTAAAAACACTAATTGGACAAGAATATGCCTAGGGAGGACGAAAATGACCTAAATATTAATTCAATGACACAACTCAACTTATTGGATGCACAAGATTGGTTAAAAACCCTAATTGGACAAGAATATGCCTAGGGAGGACGAAAATGACCTAAATGTTAATCCAATGACACAAATGAACTTATTGGATGCACAAGATTGGTTAAAAACCCTAATTGGACAAGAATAAGCCTAGGGAGGACGAAAATGACCTTAATGTTCATCCAATGACACAAATGAACTTATTGGATGCACAAGATTGGTTAAAAACCCTAATTGGACAAGAATATGCCTAGGGAGGACGAAAATGACCTAAATGTTAATCCAATGACACAAATGAACTTATTGGATGCACAAGATTGGTTAAAAACCCTAATTGGACAAGAATAAGCCTAGGGAGGACGAAAATGACCTTAATGTTCATCCAATGACACAAACACACCTATTGGATGCACAAGATTGGTTAGAAACCCTAATTGGACAAGAATATGCCTAGGGAGGACGAAAATGACCTAAATGTTAATCCAATGACACAAATGAACTTATTGGATGCACAAGATTGGTTAAAAACCCTAATTGGACAAGAATAAGCCTAGGGAGGACGAAAATCACCTTAATGTTCATCCAATGACACAAATGAACTTATTGGATGCACTAGATTGGTTAAAAACCCTAATTGAACAAGAATAAGCCTAGGGAGGACGAAAATGACCTAAATGTTCATCCAATGACACAAACACACCTATTGGATGCACAAGATTGTTTAGAAACCCTAATTGGACAAGAATAAGCCTAGGGAGGACGAAAATGACCTAATTGATCATCCAATGACACAAACACACCTATTGGATGCACAAGATTGGTTAGAAACCCTAATTGGACAAGAATATGCCTAGGGAGGACGAAAATGATCTAATTGATCGTCCAATGACACAAATGAACTTATTGGATGCACAAGATTGGTTAAAGACCCTAATTGGACAAGAATAGGCCTAGGGAGGACGAAAATGACCTAATTGATCATCCAATGACACAAACTCACCTATTGGATGCACAAGATTGGTTAAAAACCCTAATTGGACAAGAATATGCCTAGGGAGGACGAAAATGACCTAAATGTTAATCCAATGACACAAATGAACTTATTGGATGCACAAGATTGGTTAAAAACCCTAATTGGACAAGAATATGCCTAGGGAGGACGAAAATGACCTAATTGATCATCCAATGACACAAATGAACTTACTGGATGCACAAGATTGGTTAAAAACCCTAATTGGACAAGAATATGCCTAGGGAGGACGAAAATGACCTAAATGTTAATCCAATGACACAAATGAACTTATTGGATGCACAAGATTGGTTAAAAACCCTAATTGGACAAGAATAAGCCTAGGGAGGACGAAAATGACCTAATTGATCATCCAAAGACACAAACACACTTATTGGATGCACAAGATTGGTTAAAAACCCTAATTGGACAAGAATAAGCCTAGGGAGGACGAAAATGACCTAAATGTTAATCCAATGACACAACTCAACTTATTGGATGCACAAGATTGGTTAAAAACCCTAATTGGACAAGAATACGCCTACGGAGGACGAAAATGACCTAATTGATCATCCAATGACACAAACACACCTATTGGATGCACAAGATTGGTTAAAAACCCTAATTGGACAAGAATAAGCCTAGGGAGGAAGAAAATGACCTAATTGATCATCCAATGACACAAACACACCTATTGGATGCACAAGATTGGTTAAAAACCCTAATTGAACAAGAATATGCTTAAGGAGGACGAAAATGACCTAAATGTTAATCCAATGACACAAATGAACTTATTGGATGCACAAGATCGATTAAAAACTCAAATTGGACAAGAATAAGCCTAGGGAGGACGAAAATGACCTAATTGATCATCCAATGACACAAACACACCTATTGGATGCACAAGATTGGTTAAAAACCCTAATTGAACAAGAATATGCCTAAGGAGGACGAAAATGACCTAAATGTTAATCCAATGACACAAATGAACTTATTGGATGCACAAGATTGGTTAAAAACCCTAATTGGACAAGAATAAGCCTAGGGAGGATCAAAATGACCTAATTGAATATTCAATGACACAAACACACCTATTGGATGCACAAGATTGGTTAAAAACCCTAATTGGACAAGAATATGCCTAGGGAGGACGAAAGTGACTTAAATGTTAATCCAATGACACAAACACACCTATTGGATTCACAAGATTGGTTAAAAACCCTAATTGGACAAGAATAAGCCTAGGGAGGACGAAAATGACCAAATTGATCATCCAATGACAAAAACAAACCTATTGGATGCACAAGATTGGTTAAAAACCCTAATTGAACAAGAATATGCCTAAGGTGGACGAAAATGACCTAAATGTTAATCCAATGACACAAATGAACTTATTGGATGCACAAGATTGGTTAAAAACCCTAATTGGACAAGAATAAGCCTAGGGAGGACGAAAATGACCTAATTGATCATCCAATGACACAAACACACCTATTGGATGCACAAGATTGGTTAAAAACCCTAATTGAACAAGAATATGCCTAAGGAGGACGAAAATGACCTAAATGTTAATCCAATGACACAAATGAACTTATTGGATGCACAAGATTGGTTAAAAACCCTAATTGGACAAGAATAAGCCGACGGAGGACGAAAATGACCTAATGGATCATCCAATGACACAAACACACCTATTGGATGCACAAGATTGGTTAAAAACCCTAATTGCACAAGAATAAGCCTAGGGAGGACGAAAATGACCAAATTGATGATCCAATGACACAAACAAACCTATTGGATGCACAAGATTGGTTAAAAACCCTAATTGAACAAGAATAAGCCTAGGGAGGAAGAAATTGACCTAATTGATCATCCAATGACACAAACACACCTATTGGATGCACAAGATTGGTTAAAAACCCTAATTGGACAAGAATAAACCTAGGGAGGAAGAAAATGACCTAATTGATCATCCAATGACACAAACACACCTATTGGATGCACAAGATTGGTTAAAACCCCTAATTTAACAAGAATATGCCTAAGGAGGACGAAAATGACCTAAATATTAATCCAATGACACAAATGAACTTATTGGATGCACAAGATTGGTTAAAAAACCCTAATTGGACAAGAATAAGCCTAGGGAGGACGAAAATGGCCTAATTGATCATCCAATGACACAAACACACCTATTGGATGCACAAGATTGGTTAAAAACCCTAATTGGTCGAGAATAAGCTTCGGGAGGACGAAAATGACCTAATTGATCATCCAATGACCCAAACACACCTATTGGATGCACAAGATTGGTTAAAAACCCTAATTGGACAAGAATAAGCCTAGGGAGGACGAAAATGACCTAATTGATCATCCAATGACACAAACACACCTATAGGATGCACAAGATTGGTTAAAAACCCTAATTGGACAAGAATAAGCCTAGGGAGGAAGAAAATAACCGAATTGATCATCCAGTGACACAAACACACCTATTGGATGCACAAGATTGGTTAAAAGCCCTAATTTAACAAGAATAAGCCTAGGGAGGACGAAAATGACCTAATTGATCATCCAATGACACAAACACACCTATTGGATGCACAAGATTGGTCAAAAACCCTAATTGGATAAGAATATGACCAGCGAGGACGAAAATGACCTAAATGTTAATCCAATGACACAAATGAACCTATTGGATGCACAAGATTGGTTAAAAACCCTAATTGGTCGAGAATAAGCCTAGGGAGGACGAAAATGACCTAATTGATCTTCCAATGACACAAACACACCTATTCGATGCACTAGATTGGTTAAAAACCCTAATTGGACAAGAATAAGCCTAGGGAGGAAGAAAATGACCTAATTGATCATCCAATGACACAAACACACCTATTGGATGCACAAGATTGGTTAAAAACCCTAATTGAACAAGAATATGCCTAAGGAGGACGAAAATGACCTAAATGTTAATCCAATGACACAAATGAACTTATTGGATGCACAAGATTGGTTGAAAACCCCAATTGGACAAGAATAAGCCTAGGGAGGACGAAAATGACCTAATTGATCATGCAATGACACAAACACACCTATTGGATGCACAAGATTGGTTAAAAACCCTAATTTAACAAGAATAAGCCTAGGGAGGACGAAAATGACCTAATTGATCATCCAATGACACAAACACACCTATTGGATGCACAACATTGGTCAAAAACCCTAATTGGAAAAGAATATGACTAGCGAGGACGAAAATGACCTAAATGTTAATCCAATGACACAAATGAACCTATTGGATGCACAAGATTGGTTAAAAACCCTAATTGGTCGAGAATAAGCTTCAAGAGGAAGAAAATGACGTAATTGGTCATCCAATGACCCAAACACACCTATTGGATGCACAAGATTGGTTAAAAACCCTAATTGGACAAGAATAAGCCTAGGGAGGACGAAAATGACCTAATTGATCATCCAATGACACAAACACATCTATTGGATGCATAAGATTGGTTAAAAACCCTAATTGGACAAGAATAAGCCTAGGGAGGAAGAAAATGACCTAATTGATCATCCAATGACACAAACACACCTATTGGATGCACAAGATTGGTTAAAAACCCAAATTTAACAAGAATAAGCCTAGGAAGGACAAAAATGACCTAATTGATCATCCAATGACACAAACACACCTATTGGATGCACAAGATTGGTCAAAAACCCTAATTGGATAAGAATATGACTAGGGAGGACGAAAATGACCTAAATGTTAATCCAATGACACATATGAACCTATTGGATGCACAAGATAGGTTAAAAACCCTAACTGGTCGAGAATAAGCTTTGGGAGGACGAAAATGACCTAATTGATCATCCAATGACACAAACACACCTATTGGATGCACAAGATTGGTTAAAAACCCTAATTGGAAAAGAATAAGCCTAGGGAGGACGAAAATGAGCTAATTGATAATCCAATGACACAAACACACCTATTGGATGCTCAAGATTGGTTAAAAACCCTAATTGGACAAGAATATGCATAGGGAGGACGAAAATGACCTAAATGTTAATCCAATGACACAAATGAACTTATTGGATGCACAAGATTGGTTAAAAACCCTAATTGGACAAGAATAAGCCAAGGGAGGATCAAAATGACCTAATTGAATATCCAATGACACAAACACACCTATTGGATGCACAAGATTGGTTAAAAACCCTAATTGGACAAGAATATTCCTAGGGAGGACGAAAATGACCTAAATGTTAATCCAATGACACAAATGAACTTATTGGATGCACAAGATAGGTTAAAAAACCATAATTGGACAAGAATAAGCCTAGGGAGGACGAAAATGGCCTAATTGATCATCCAATGACACAAACACACGTATTGGATGCACAAGATTGGTTAAAAACCCTAATTGGACAAGAATAATCCTAGGGAGGAAGAAAATGACCTAATTGATCATCCAGTGACACAAACACACCTATTGGATGCACAAGATTGGTTAAAAGCCCTAATTTAACAAGAATAAGCCTAGAAAGGACGAAAATGACCTAATTGATCATCCAATGACACAAACACACCTATTGGATGCACAAGATTGGTCAAAAACCCTAATTGGATAAGAATATGACCAGCGAGGACGAAAATGACCTAAATGTTAATCCAATGACACAAATGAACCTATTGGATGCACAAGATTGGTTAAAAACCCTAATTGGTCGAGAATAAGCCTAGGGAGGACGAAAATGACCTAATTGATCATCCAATGACACAAACACACCTATTGGATGCACTAGATTGGTTAAAAACCCTAATTGGACAAGAATAAGCCTAGGGAGGAAGAAAATGACCTAATTGATCATCCAATGACACAAACACACCTATTGGATGCACAAGATTGGTTAAAAACCCTAATTGAATAAGAATATGCCTAAGGAGGACGAAAATGACTTAAATGTTAATCCAATGACACAAATGAACTTATTGGATGCACAAGATTGGTTAAAAACCCCAATTGGACAAGAATAAGCCTAGGGAGGATCAAAATGACGTAATTGATCATCCAATTACACAAACACACCCATTGGATGCACAAGATTGGTTAACAACCCTAATTGGACAAGAATAAGCCTAGGGAGGACGAAAATGACCAAATTGATCATCCAATGACACAAACAAACCTATTGGATGCACAAGATTGGTTAAAAACCCTAATTGAACAAGAATAAGCCTAGGGAGGACGAAAATGACCATATTGATCATCCAATGACACAAACAAACCTATTGGATGCACAAGATTGGTTAAAAACCCTAATTGAACAAGAATATGCCTAAGGAGGACGAAAATGACCTAAATGTTAATCCAATGACACAAATGAACTTATTGGATGCACAAGATTGGTTAAAAACCCTAATTGGACAAGAATAAGCCTAGGGAGGATCAAAATGACCTAATTGAATATTCAATGACACAAACACACCTATTGGATGCACAAGATTGGTTAAAAACCCTAATTGGACAAGAATATGCCTAGGGAGGACGAAAATGACCTAAATGTTAATCCAATGACACAAATGAACTTATTGGATGCACAAGATTGGTTAAGAACCCTAATTGGACAAGAATAAGCCTAGGGAGGATCTAAATGACGTAATTGATCATCCAATTATACAAACACACCCATTGGATGCACAAGATTGGTTAAAAACCCTAATTGGACAAGAATAAGCCTATGGAGGATCAAAATGACGTAATTGATCATACAATGACACAAACACACCTATTGGATTCACAAGATTGGTTAAAAACCCTAATTGGACAAGAATAAGCCTATGGAGGACGAAAATGACCAAATTGATCATCCAATGACACAAACAAACCTATTGGATGCACAAGATTGGTTAAAAACCCTAATTGAACAAGAATAAGCCAAGGGAGGACGAAAATGACCTAATTGATCATCCAATGACACAAACACACCTATTGGATGCACAAGATTTGTTAAAAACCCTAATTGGACAAGAATAAGCCTAGGGAGGACGAAAATGACCTAATTGATCATCCAATGACACAAACAAACCTATTGGATGCACAAGATTGGTTAAAAACCCTAATTGAACAAGAATAAGCCTAGGGAGGACGAAAATGACCTAAATGTTAATCCAATGACACAAATGAACTTATTGGATGCACAAGATCGGTTAAAAACCCTAATTGGACAAGAATAAGCCAAGGGAGGACGAAAATGACCTAATTGAACATCCAATAACACAAACACACCTATTGGATGCACAAGATTGGTTAAAAACCCTAATTGAACAAGAATATGCCTAAGGAGGACGAAAATGACCTAAATGTTAATCCAATGACACAAATGAACTTATTGGATGCACAAGATCGGTTAAAAACCCTAATTGGACAAGAATAAGCCTAGGGAGGACGAAAATGACCTAATTGATCATCCAATGACACAACCACACCTATTGGATGCACAAGATTGGTTAAAAACCCTAATTGAACAAGAATATGCCTAAGGAGGACGAAAATGACCTAAATGTTAATCCAATGACACAAATGAACTTATTGGATGCACAAGATTGGTTAAAAACCCTAATTGGACAAGAATAAGCCTAAGGAGGATCAAAATGACCTAATTGAATATTCAATGACACAAACACACCTATTGGATGCACAAGATTGGTTAAAAACCCTAATTGGACAAGAATATGCCTAGGGAGGACGAAAATGACCTAAATGTTAATCCAATGACACAAATGAACTTATTGGATGCACAAGATTGGTTAAAAACCCTAATTGGACAAGAATAAGCCTAGGGAGGACGCAAATGACCTAATTGATCATCCAATGACACAAACACACCTATTGGATGCACAAGATTGGTTAAAAACCCTAATTGGACAAGAATAAGCCTAGGGAGGAAGAAAATGACCTAATTGATCATCCAATGACACAAACACACCTATTGGATGCACAAGATTGGTTAAAAACCCTAATTGAACAAGAATATGCTTAAGGAGGACGAAAATGACCTAAATGTTAATCCAATGACACAAATGAACTTATTGGATGCACAAGATTGGTTAAAAACCCTAATTGGACAAGAATAAGCCTAGGGAGGATCAAAATGACCTAATTGAATATTCAATGACACAAACACACCTATTGGATGCACAAGATTGGTTAAAAACCCTAATTGGACAAGAATATGCCTAGGGAGGACGAAAGTGACCTAAATGTTAATCCAATGACACAAACACACCTATTGGATGCACAAGATAGGTTAAAAACCCTAACTGGTCGAGAATAAGCTTTGGGAGGACGAAAATGACCTAATTGATCATCCAATGACACAAACACACCTATTGGATGCACAAGATTGGTTAAAAACCCTAATTGGAAAAGAATAAGCCTAGGGAGGACGAAAATGAGCTAATTGATAATCCAATGACACAAACACACCTATTGGATGCTCAAGATTGGTTAAAAACCCTAATTGGACAAGAATATGCCTAGGGAGGACGAAAATGACCTAAATGTTAATCCAATGACACAAATGAACTTATTGGATGCACAAGATTGGTTAAAAACCCTAATTGGACAAGAATAAGCCAAGGGAGGATCAAAATGACCTAATTGAATATCCAATGACACAAACACACCTATTGGATGCACAAGATTGGTTAAAAACCCTAATTGGACAAGAATATTCCTAGGGAGGACGAAAATGACCTAAATGTTAATCCAATGACACAAATGAACTTATTGGATGCACAAGATTGGTTAAAAAACCATAATTGGACAAGAATAAGCCTAGGGAGGACGAAAATGGCCTAATTGATCATCCAATGACACAAACACACCTATTGGATGCACAAGATTGGTTAAAAACCCTAATTGGTCGAGAATAAGCTTCGGGAGGACAAAAATGACCTAATTGATCATCCAATGACCCAAACACACCTATTGGATGCACAAGATTGGTTAAAAACCCTAATTGGACAAGAATAAGCCTAGGGAGGACGAAAATGACCTAATTGATCATCCAATGACACAAACACACCTATAGGATGCACAAGATTGGTTAAAAACCCTAATTGGACAAGAATAATCCTAGGGAGGAAGAAAATGACCTAATTGATCATCCAGTGACACAAACACACCTATTGGATGCACAAGATTGGTTAAAAGCCCTAATTTAACAAGAATAAGCCTAGGGAGGACGAAAATGACCTAATTGATCATCCAATGACACAAACACACCTATTGGATGCACAAGATTGGTCAAAAACCCTAATTGGATAAGAATATGACCAGCGAGGACGAAAATGACCTAAATGTTAATCCAATGACACAAATGAACCTATTGGATGCACAAGATTGGTTAAAAACCCTAATTGGTCGAGAATAAGCCTAGGGAGGACGAAAATGACCTAATTGATCATCCAATGACACAAACACACCTATTGGATGCACAAGATTGGTTAAAAACCCTAATTGAACAAGAATATGCCTAAGGAGGACGAAAATGACCTAAATGTAAATCCAATGACACAAATGAACTTATTGGATGCACAAGATTGGTTAAAAACCCTAATTGGACAAGAATAAGCCTAGGGAGGATCAAAATGACCTAATTGAATATCCAATGACACAAACACACCTATTGGATGCACAAGATTGGTTAAAAACCCTAATTGGACAAGAATATGCTTAGGGAGGACGAAAATGACCTAAATGTTAATCCAATGACACAAATGAACTTATTGGATGCACAATATTGGTTAAAAACCCTAATTGGACAAGAATAAGCCTAGGGAGGACGAAAATGACCTAATTGATCATCCAATGACACAAACACACCTATTGGATGCACAAGATTGGTTAAAAACCCTAATTGAACAAGAATGTGCCTAAGGAGGACGAAAATGACCTAAATGTTAATCCAATGACACAAATGAACTTATTGGATGCACAAGATTGGTTAAAAACCCTAATTGGACAAGAATAAGCCTAGGGAGGATCAAAATGACCTAATTGTATATCCAATGACACAAACACACCTATTGGATGCACAAGATTGGTTAAAAACCCTAATTGGACAAGAATATTCCTAGGGAGGACGAAAATGACATAAATGTTAATCCAATGACACAAATGAACTTATTGGATGCACAAGATTGGTTAAAAACCATAATTGGAAAAGAAGAAGCCTAGGGAGGATCAAAATGACATAATTGATCATCCAATGACACAAACACACCCATTGGATGCACAAGATTGGTTAAAAACCCTAATTGGACAAGAATAAGCCTAAGGAGGATCAAAATAACGTAATTGATCATCCAATGACACAAACACACCTATTGGATTCACAAGATTGGTTAAAAACCCTAATTGGACAAGAATAAGCCTAGGGAGGACGAAAATGACCAAATTGATCATCCAATGACACAAACAAACCTATTGGATGCACAAGATTGGTTAAAAATCCTAATTGACCAAGAATAAGCCAAGGGAGGAAGAAAATGACCTAATTGATCATCCAATGACACAAACACACCTATTGGATCCACAAGATTGGTTAAAAACCCTAATTGGACAAGAATAAGCCTAGGGAGGAAGAAAATGACCTAATTAATCATCCAATGACACAAACACACCTATTGGATGCACAAGATTGGTTAAAAACCCTAATTGAACAAGAATATGCCTAAGGAGGACGAAAATGACCTAAATGTTAATCCAATGACACAAATGAACTTATTGGATGCACAAGATTGGTTAAAAACCCTAATTGGACAAGAATAAGCCTAGGGAGGACGAAAATGACCAAATTGATCATCCAATGACACAAACACACCTGTTGGATGCACCAGATTGGTTAAAAACCCTAATTGGACAAGAATAAGCCTAGGGAGGAAGAAAATGACCTAATTGATCATCCAATGACACAAACACACCTATTGGATGCACAAGATTGGTTAAAAACCCTAATTGAACAAGAATATGCCTAAGGAGGACGAAAATGACCTAAATGTTAATCCAATGACACAAATGAACTTATTGGATGCACAAGATCGGTTAAAAACCCTAATTGGACAAGAATAAGCCTAGGGAGGACGAAAATGACCTAATTGATCATCCAATGACACAACCACACCTATTGGATGCACAAGATTGGTTAAAAACCCTAATTGAACAAGAATATGCCTAAGGAGGACGAAAATGACCTAAATGTTAATCCAATGACACAAATGAACTTATTGGATGCACAAGATTGGTTAAAAACCCTAATTGGACAAGAATAAGCCTAAGGAGGATCAAAATGACCTAATTGAATATTCAATGACACAAACACACCTATTGGATGCACAAGATTGGTTAAAAACCCTAATTGGACAAGAATATGCCTAGGGAGGACGAAAATGACCTAAATGTTAATCCAATGACACAAATGAACTTATTGGATGCACAAGATTGGTTAAAAACCCTAATTGGACAAGAATAAGCCTAGGGAGGACGAAAATGACCTTAATGTTCATCCAATGACACAAATGAACTTATTGGATGCACAAGATTGGTTAAAAACCCTAATTGGACAAGAATATGCCTAGGGAGGACGAAAATGACCTAAATGTTAATCCAATGACACAAATGAACTTATTGGATGCACAAGATTGGTTAAAAACCCTAATTGGACAAGAATAAGCCTAGGGAGGACGAAAATGACCTTAATGTTCATCCAATGACACAAACACACCTATTGGATGCACAAGATTGGTTAGAAACCCTAATTGGACAAGAATATGCCTAGGGAGGACGAAAATGACCTAAATGTTAATCCAATGACACAAATGAACTTATTGGATGCACAAGATTGGTTAAAAACCCTAATTGGACAAGAATAAGCCTAGGGAGGACGAAAATCACCTTAATGTTCATCCAATGACACAAATGAACTTATTGGATGCACTAGATTGGTTAAAAACCCTAATTGAACAAGAATAAGCCTAGGGAGGACGAAAATGACCTAAATGTTCATCCAATGACACAAACACACCTATTGGATGCACAAGATTGTTTAGAAACCCTAATTGGACAAGAATAAGCCTAGGGAGGACGAAAATGACCTAATTGATCATCCAATGACACAAACACACCTATTGGATGCACAAGATTGGTTAGAAACCCTAATTGGACAAGAATATGCCTAGGGAGGACGAAAATGATCTAATTGATCGTCCAATGACACAAATGAACTTATTGGATGCACAAGATTGGTTAAAGACCCTAATTGGACAAGAATAGGCCTAGGGAGGACGAAAATGACCTAATTGATCATCCAATGACACAAACTCACCTATTGGATGCACAAGATTGGTTAAAAACCCTAATTGGACAAGAATATGCCTAGGGAGGACGAAAATGACCTAAATGTTAATCCAATGACACAAATGAACTTATTGGATGCACAAGATTGGTTAAAAACCCTAATTGGACAAGAATATGCCTAGGGAGGACGAAAATGACCTAATTGATCATCCAATGACACAAATGAACTTATTGGATGCACAAGATTTGTTAAAAACCCTAATTGGACAAGAATAAGCCTAGGGCGGACGAAAATGACCTAATTGATCATCCAATGACACAAACACACCTATTGGATGCACAACATTGGTTAAAAACCCTAATTGGACAAGAATAAGCCTAGTGAGGACGAAAATGACCTAAGTGATCATCCAATGACACAAACACACCTATTGGAAGCACAAGATTGGTTAAAAACCCTAATTGGACAAGAATATGCCTAGGGAGGACGAAAATGACCTAAATGTTAATCCAATGACACAAATGAACTTATTGGATGCACAAGATTGGTTAAAAACCCTAATTGGACAAGAATATGCCTAGGGAGGACGAAAATGACCTAAATGTTAATCCAGTGACACAACTCAACTTATTGGATGCACAAGATTGGTTAAAAACCCTAATTGGGTAAGAATAAGCCTAGGGAGGACGAAAATGACCTAATTGATCATCCAATGACACAAACACACCTATTGGATGCACAAGATTGGTTAAAAACCCTAATTGGACAAGAATATGCATAGGGAGGACGAAAATGACCTAAATGTTAATCCAATGACACAAATGAACTTACTGGATGCACAAGATTGGTTAAAAACCCTAATTGGACAAGAATATGCCTAGGGAGGACGAAAATGACCTAAATGTTAATCCAATGACACAAATGAACTTATTGGATGCACAAGATTGGTTAAAAACCCTAATTGGACAAGAATATGCCTAGGGAGGACGAAAATGACCTAAATTTTAATTCAATGAAACAAACAAACTTATTGGATGCACAAGATTGGTTAAAAACCCTAATTGGACAAGAATATGCCTAGGGAGGACGAAAATGACCTAATTGATCATCCAATGACACAAACACACCTATTGGATGCACATGATTGGTTAAAAACCCTAATTGGACAAGAATATGCCTAGGGAGGACGAAAATTAACTAATTGATCATCCAATGACACAAACACACCTATTGGATGCACAAGATTGGTTAAAAACCCTAATTGGACAAGAATATGCCTAGGGAGGACGAAAATGACCTAAATGTTAATCCAATGACACAAATGAACTTATTGGATGCACAAGATTGGTTAAAAACCCTAATTGGACAAGAATAAGCCTTGGGAGGACGAAAATGACCTAATTGATCATCCAATGACACAAACACACCTATTGGAATCACAAGATTGGTTAAAAACCCTAATTGGACAAGAATATGCCTAGGGAGGACGAAAATGACCTAAATATTAATTCAATGACACAAACAAAGTTATTGGATGCACAAGATTGGTTAAAAACCCTAATTGGACAAGAATAAGCCTAGGGAGGAAGAAAATGACCTAATTGATCATCCAATGACACAAACACACCTATTAGATGCACAAGATTGGTTAAAAACCATAATTGGACAAGAATATGCCTAGGGAGGACGAAAATGACCTAATTGATCATCCAATGACACAAACACACCTATTGGATGCACAAGATTGGTTAAAAACCCTAATTGGACATGAATAAGCCTAGGGAGGACGAAAATGACTTAATTGATCATCCATTGTCACAAACACACCTATTGGATGCACAAGATTGGTTAAAAACCCTAATTGTACAAGAATATGCCTAGGGAGGACGAAAATGACCTAATTGGTCATCCAATGTCACAAACACACCTATTGGATGCACAAGATTGGTTAAAAACCCTAATTGGACAAGAATAAGTCTAGGGAGGACGAAAATGACCTAATTGATCATCCAATGACACAAACACTCCTATTGGATGCACAAGATTGGTTAAAAACCTTAATTGGACAAGAATATGCCTAGGGAGGACGAAAATGACCTAATTGATCATCCAATGACACAAACACACCTATTGGATGCACAAGATTGGTTAAAAACCCTAATTGGCCAAGAATAAGCCTAGGGAGGACGTAAATGACCTAATTGATCATCCAATGACACAAACACACCTATTGGATGCACAAGATTGGTTAAAAACCCTAATTGGACAAGAATATGCCTAGGGAGGACGAAAATGACCTAAATATTAATTAAATGACACAAAAAACTTATCGGATGCACAAGATTGGTTAAAAACCCTAATTGGACAAGAATAAGCCTAGGGAGGACGAAAATGACCTAATTGATCATCCAATGACACAAACACACCTATTGGATGCACAAGATTGGTTAAAAATCCTAATTGGACAAGAATAAGCCTAGGGAGGACGAAAATGACCTAATTGATCATCCAATGACACAAACATACCTATTGGATGATCAAGATTAGATAAAAACCCTAATTGGACAAGAATATGCCTAGGGAGGACGAAAATGACCTAAATGTTAATCCAATGACACAAATGAACTTATTGGATGCACAAGATTGGTTAAAAACCCTAATTGGACAAGAATAAGCCTAGGGAGGACGAAAATGACCTCAATGTTAATCCAATGACACAACTCAACTTATTGGATGCACAAGATTGGTTATAAACCCTAATTGGGCAAGAATAAGCCTAGGGAGGACGAAAATGACCTAAATGTTAATCCAATGACACAAACACACCTATTGGATGCACAAGATTGGTTAAAAACCCTAATTGGACAAGAATATGCCTAGGGAGGACGAAAATGACCTAATTGATCATCCAATGACACAAACACACCTATTGGATGCACAAGATTGGTTAAAAACCCTAATTGGACAAGAATATGTCTAGGGAGGAAGAAAATGACCTAAATATTAATTTAATGACACAAACAAAGTTATTGGATGCACAAGATTGGTTAAAAACTCTAATTGTACAAGAATAAGCCTAGGGAGGACGTAAATGACCTAATTGATCATCCAATGACACCAACACACCTATTGGATGCACAAGATTGGTTAAAAACCCTAATTGGACAAGAATATGCCTAGGGAGGACGAAAATGACCTAAATATTAATTCAATGACACAAACAAAGTTATTGGATGCACAAGATTGGTTAAAAACCCTAATTGGACAAGAATAAGCCTAGGGAGGACGTAAATGACCTAATTGATTATCCAATGACACAAACACACCTATTGGATGCACAAGATTGGTTAAAAACCCTAATTGGACAAGAATAAGCCTAGGGAGGACGAAAATGACCTAAATGATCATCCAATGACACAAACACACCTATTGGATGCACAAGATTGGTTAAAAACCCTAATTGAACAAGAATATGCCTAAGGAGGACGAAAATGACCTAAATGTAAATCCAATGACACAAATGAACTTATTGGATGCACAAGATTGGTTAAAAACCCTAATTGGACAAGAATAAGCCTAGGGAGGATCAAAATGACCTAATTGAATATCCAATGACACAAACACACCTATTGGATGCACAAGATTGGTTAAAAACCCTAATTGCACAAGAATATGCTTAGGGAGGACGAAAATGACCTAAATGTTAATCCAATGACTCAAATGAACTTATTGGATGCACAAGATTGGTTAAAAACCCTAATTGGACAAGAATAAGCCTAGGGAGGATCAAAATGACATAATTGATCATCCAATGACACAAACACACCCATTGGATGCACAAGATTGGTTAAAAACCCTAATTGGACAAGAATAAGCCTATGGAGGATCAAAATGACGTAATTGATCATCCAATGACACAAACACACCTATTGGATTCACAAGATTGGTTAAAAACCCTAATTGGACAAGAATAAGCCTAGGGAGGACGAAAATGACCAAATTGATCATCCAATGACACAAACAAACCTATTGGATGCACAAGATTGGTTAAAAACCCTAATTGAACAAGAATAAGCCAAGGGAGGACGAAAATGACCTAATTGATCATCCAATGACACAAACACACCTATTGGATGCACAAGAGTGGTTAAAAACCCTAATTGGACAAGAATAAGCCTAAGGAGGAAGAAAATGACCTAATTGATCATCCAATGACACATACACACCTATTGGATGCACAAGATTGGTTAAAAACCCTAATTGAACAAGAATATGCCTAAGGAGGACGAAAATGACCTAAATGTTAATCCAATGACACAAATGAATTTATTGGATGCACAAGATTGGTTAAAAACCCTAATTGGACAAGAATAAGCCTAGGGAGGATCAAAATGACCTAATTGAATATTCAATGACACAAACACACCTATTGGATGCACAAGATTGGTTAAAAACCCTAATTGGACAAGAATATGCCTAGGGAGGACGAAAATGACCTAAATGATAATCCAATGACACAAATGAACTTATTGGATGCACAAGATTGGTTAAAAACCCTAATTGGACAAGAATAAGCCTAGGGAGGATCAAAATGACGTAATTGATCATCCAATTACACAAACACACCCATTGGATGCACAAGATTGGTTAAAAACCCTAATTGGACAAGAATAAGCCTATGGAGGATCAAAATGACGTAATTGATCATCCAATGACACAAACACACCTATTGGATTCACAAGATTGGTTAAAAACCCTAATTGGACAAGAATAAGCCTAGGGACGACGAAAATGACCATATTGATCATCCAATGACACCAACAAACCTATTGGATGCACAAGATTGGTTAAACACCCTAATTGAACAAGAATATGCCTAACGAGGACGAAAATGACCTAAATGTTAATCCAATGACACAAATGAACTTATTGGATGCACAAGATTGGTTAAAAACCCTAATTGGACAAGAATAAGCCTAGGGAGGACGAAAATGACCTAATTGATCATCCAATGACAAAAACAAACCTATTGGATGCACAAGATTGGTTAAAAACCCTAATTGACCAAGAATAAGCCAGGGGAGGAAGAAAATGACCTAATTGATCATCCAATGACACAAACACACCTATTGGATGCACAAGATTGGTTAAAAACCCTAATTGGACAAGAATAAGCCTAGGGAGGAAAAAATGACCTAATTGATCATCCAATGACACAAACACACCTATTGGATGCACAAGATTGGTTAAAAACCCTAATTGAACAAGAATATGCCTAAGGAGGACGAACATGACCTAAATGTTAATCCAATGACACAAATGAACTTATTGGATGCACAAGATTGGTTTAAAACCCTAATTGGACAAGAATAAGCCTAGGGAGGACGAAAATGACCTAATTGATCATCCAATGACACAAACACACCTATTGGATGCACAAGATTGGTTAAAAACCCTAATTGAACAAGAATATGCCTAAGGAGGACGAAAATGACCTAAATGTAAATCCAATGACACAAATGAACTTATTGGATGCACAAGATTGGTTAAAAACCCTAATTGGACAAGAATAAGCCTAGGGAGGATCAAAATGACCTAATTGAATATCCAATGACACAAACACACCTATTGGATGCACAAGATTGGTTAAAAACCCTAATTGGACAAGAATATGCTTAGGGAGGACGAAAA
>JBBPBR010001862.1:315047-353822 GCA_037974775.1 Cicer pinnatifidum | reverse complement strand
GCTTATTCTTGTCCAATTAGGGTTTTTAACCAATCTTGTGCATCCAATAAGTTCATTTGTGTCATTGGATTAACATTTAGGTCATTTTCGTCCTCCTTAGGCATATTCTTGTTCAATTAGGGTTTTTAACCAATCTTGTGCATCCAATAGGTGTGTATGTGTCATTGGATGATCAATTAGGTCATTTTCTTCCTCCCTAGGCTTATTCTTGTCCAATTAGGGTTTTTAACCAATCTTGTGCATCCAATAGGTGTGTTTGTGTCATTGGATGATCAATTAGGTCATTTTCGTCCTCCCTTGGCTTATTCTTGTTCAATTAGGGTTTTTAACCAATCTTGTGCATCCAATAGGTTTGTTTGTGTCATTGGATGATCAATTTGGTCATTTTCGTCCTCCCTAGGCTTTTTCTTTTCCAATTAGGGTTTTTAACCAATCTTGTGAATCCAATAGGTGTGTTTGTGTCATTGGATGATCAATTACGTCATTTTGATCCTCCATAGGCTTATTCTTGTCCAATTAGGGTTTTTAACCAATCTTGTGCATCCAATGGGTGTGTTTGTATAATTGGATGATCAATTACGTCATTTTGATCCTCCCTAGGCTTATTCTTGTCCAATTAGGGTTTTTAACCAATCTTGTGCATCCAATAAGTTCATTTGTGTCATTGGATTAACATTTAGGTCATTTTCGTCCTCCCTAGGCATATTCTTGTCCAATTAGGGTTTTTAACCAATCTTGTGCATCCAATAGGTGTGTTTGTGTCATTGAATATTCAATTAGGTCATTTTGATCCTCCCTAGGCTTATTCTTGTCCAATTAGGGTTTTTAACCAATCTTGTGCATCCAATTAGTTCATTTGTGTTATTGGATTAACATTTAGGTCATTTTCGTCCTCCTTAGGCATATTCTTGTTCAATTAGGGTTTTTAACCAATCTTGTGCATCCAATAGGTTTGTTTGTGTCATTGGATGATCAATTAGGTCATTTTCGTCCTCCCTAGGCTTATTCTTGTCCAATTAGGGTTTTTAACCAATCTTGTGCATCCAATAAGTTCATTTGTGTCATTGGATTAACATTGAGGTCATTTTCGTCCTCCTTAGGCATATTCTTGTTCAATTAGGGTTTTTAACCAATCTTGTGCATCCAATAGGTGTGTTTGTGTCATTGAATATTCAATTAGGTCATTTTGATCCTCCCTAGGCTTATTCTTGTCCAATTAGGGTTTTTAACCAATCTTGTGCATCCAATTAGTTCATTTGTGTCATTGGATTAACATTTAGGTCATTTTCGTCCTCCTTAGGCATATTCTTGTTCAATTAGGGTTTTTAACCAATCTTGTGCATCCAATAGGTTTGTTTGTGTCATTGGATGATCAATTAGGTCATTTTCGTCCTCCCTAGGCTTATTCTTGTCCAATTAGGGTTTTTAACCAATCTTGTGAATCCAATAGGTGTGTTTGTGTCATTGGATGATCAATTACGTCATTTTGATCCTCCATAGGCTTATTCTTGTCCAATTAGGGTTTTTAACCAATCTTGTGCATCCAATGGGTGTGTTTGTGTAATTGGATGATCAATTACGTCATTTTGATCCTCCCTAGGCTTATTCTTGTCCAATTAGGGTTTTTAACCAATCTTGTGCATCCAATAAGTTCATTTGTGTCATTGGATTAACATTTAGGTCATTTTCGTCCTCCCTAGGCATATTCTTGTCCAATTAGGGTTTTTAACCAAACTTGTGCATCCAATAGGTGTGTTTGTGTCATTGAATATTCAATTAGGTCATTTTGATCCTCCCTAGGCTTATTCTTGTCCAATTAGGGTTTTTAACCAATCTTGTGCATCCAATAAGTTCATTTGTGTCATTGGATTAACATTTAGGTCATTTTCGTCCTCCTTAGGCATATTCTTGTTCAATTAGGGTTTTTAACCAATCTTGTGCATCCAATAGGTGTGTTTGTGTCATTGGATGATCAATTAGGTCATTTTCGTCCTCCCTAGGCTTATTCTTGTCCAATTTGAGTTTTTAATCGATCTTGTGCATCCAATAAGTTCATTTGTGTCATTGGATTAACATTTAGGTCATTTTCGTCCTCCTTAAGCATATTCTTGTTCAATTAGGGTTTTTAACCAATCTTGTGCATCCAATAGGTGTGTTTGTGTCATTGGATGATCAATTAGGTCATTTTCTTCCTCCCTAGGCTTATTCTTGTCCAATTAGGGTTTTTAACCAATCTTGTGCATCCAATACGTGTGTTTGTGTCATTGGATGATCAATTACGTCATTTTGAATCTCCCTAGGCTTATTCTTGTCCAATTAGGGTTTTTAACCAATCTTGTGCATCCAATAAGTTCATTTGTGTCATTGGATTAACATTTAGGTCATTTTCGTCCTCCCTAGGCATATTCTTGTCCAATTAGGGTTTTTAACCAATCTTGTGCATCCAATAGGTGTGTTTGTGTCATTGAATATTCAATTAGGTCATTTTGATCCTCCCTAGGCTTATCCTTGTCCAATTAGGGTTTTTAACCAATCTTGTGCATCCAATAGGTGTGTTTGTGTCATTGAATATTCAATTAGGTCAATTTGATCCTCCCTAGGCTTATTCTTGTCCAATTAGGGTTTTTAACCAATCTTGTGCATCCAATAAGTTCATTTGTGTCATTGGATTAACATTTAGGTCATTTTCGTCCTCCTTAGGCATATTCTTGTTCAATTAGGGTTTTTAACCAATCTTGTGCATCCAATTGGTGTGTTTGTGTCATTGGATGATCAATTAGGTCATTTTCGTCCTCCCTAGGCTTATTCTTGTCCAATTTGAGTTTTTAATCGATCTTGTGCATCCAATAAGTTCATTTGTGTCATTGGATTAACATTTAGGTCATTTTCGTCCTCCTTAGGCATATTCTTGTTCAATTAGGGTTTTTAACCAATCTTGTGCATCCAATAGGTGTGTTTGTGTCATTGGATGATCAATTAGGTCATTTTCTTCCTCCCTAGGCTTATTCTTGTCCAATTAGGGTTTTTAACCAATCTGGTGCATCCAACAGGTGTGTTTGTGTCATTGGATGATCAATTTGGTCATTTTCGTCCTCCCTAGGCTTATTCTTGTCCAATTAGGGTTTTTAACCAATCTTGTGCATCCAATAAGTTCATTTGTGTCATTGGATTAACATTTAGGTCATTTTCGTCCTCCTTAGGCATATTCTTGTTCAATTAGGGTTTTTAACCAATCTTGTGCATCCAATAGGTGTGTATGTGTCATTGGATGATCAATTAGGTCATTTTCTTCCTCCCTAGGCTTATTCTTGTCCAATTAGGGTTTTTAACCAATCTTGTGCATCCAATAGGTGTGTTTGTGTCATTGGATGATCAATTAGGTTACTTTCGTCCTCCGTCGGCTTATTCTTGTCCAATTAGGGTTTTTAACAAATCTTGTGCATCCAATAAGTTCATTTGTGTCATTGGATTAACATTTAGGTCATTTTCGTCCTCCTTAGGCATATTCTTGTTCAATTAGGGTTTTTAACCAATCTTGTGCATCCAATAGGTGTGTTTGTGTCATTGGATGATCAATTAGGTCATTTTCGTCCTCCCTAGGCTTATTCTTGTCCAATTTGAGTTTTTAATCGATCTTGTGCATCCAATAAGTTCATTTGTGTCATTGGATTAACATTTAGGTCATTTTCGTCCTCCTTAGGCATATTCTTGTTCAATTAGGGTTTTTAACCAATCTTGTGCATCCAATAGGTGTGTTTGTGTCATTGGATGATCAATTAGGTCATTTTCTTCCTCCCTAGGCTTATTCTTGTCCAATTAGGGTTTTTAACCAATCTGGTGCATCCAACAGGTGTGTTTGTGTCATTGGATGATCAATTTGGTCATTCTCGTCCTCCCTAGGCTTATTCTTGTCCAATTAGGGTTTTTAACCAATCTTGTGCATCCAATAAGTTCATTTGTGTCATTGGATTAATATTTAGGTCATTTTCGTCCTCCTTAGGCATATTCTTGTTCAATTAGGGTTTTTAACCAATCTTGTGCATCCAATAGGTTTGTTTGTGTCATTGGATGATCAATTTGGTCATTTTCGTCCTCCCTAGGCTTATTCTTGTCCAATTAGGGTTTTTTACCAATCTTGTGCATCCAATAAGTTCATTTGTGTCATTGGATTAACATTTAGGTCATTTTCGTCCTCCTTAGGCATATTCTTGTTCAATTAGGGTTTTTAACCAATCTTGTGCATCCAATAGGTTTGTTTGTGTCATTGGATGATCAATTTGGTCATTTTCGTCCTCCCTAGGCTTCTTCTTGTCCAATTAGGGTTTTTAACCAATCTTGTGCATCCAATAGGTGTGTTTGTGTCATTGGATGATCAATTAGGTCATTTTCGTCCTCCCTAGGCTTATTCTTGTCCAATTAGGGTTTTTAACCAATCTTGTGTATCCAACAAGTTGAGTTGTTTCAATGGATTAACATTTAGGTCATTTTCGTCCTCCCTAGGCTTATTCTTGTCCAATTAGGGTTTTTAACCAATCTTGTGCATCCAATAAGTTCATTTGTGTCATTGGATTAACATTTAGGTCATTTTCGTCCTCCCTAGGCATATTCTTGTCCAATTAGGGTTTTTAACCAATCTTGTGCATCTAATAGGTTTGTTTGTGTCATTGGATGATCAATTAGGTCATTTTCGTCCTCCCTAGGCTTATTCTTGTCCAATTAGGGTTTTTAACCAATCTTGTGCATCCAATAAGTTCATTTGTGTCATTGGATTAACATTTAGGTCATTTTCGTCCTCCCTAGGCATATTCTTGTCCAATTAGGGTTTTTAACCAATCTCTTGCATCCAATAGGTGTGTTTGTGTCATTGGATGATCAATTAGGTCATTTTCGTCCTCCCTAGGCTTATTCTTGTCCAATTAGGGTTTTTAACCAATCTTGTGCATCCAATAAGTTCATTTGTGTCATTGGATGATCAATTATGTCATTTTCGTCCTCCCTAGGCATATTCTTGTCCAACTAGGGTTTTTAACCAATCTTGTGCTTCCAACAGGTATGTTTGTGTCATTGGATGATCAATTAGGTCATTTTCGTCCTTCCTAGGCTTATTCTTGTCCAATTAGGGTTTTTAACCAATCTTGTGCATCCAATAAGTTCATTTGTGTCATTGGATTAACATTTAGGTCATTTTCGTCCTCCCTAGGCATATTCTTGTCCAATTAGGGTTTTTAACCAATCTTGTGCATCCAATAGGTGTGTTTGTGTCATTGGATGATCAATTAGGTCATTTTCGTCCTCCCTAGGCTTATTCTTGTCCAATTAGGGTTTTTAACCAATCTTGTGCATCCAATAACTTTGTTTGTGTGATTGAATTAATATTTAGGTCATTTTCATCGTCCCTAGGCATATTCTTGTCCAATTAGGGTTTTTAACCAATCTTGTGCATCCAATAGGTGTGTTTGTGTCATTGGATGATCAATTAGGTCATTTTCATCCTCCCTAGGCTTATTCTTGTCCAATTAGGGTTTTTAACCAATCTTGTGCATCCAATAGGTGTTTTTGTGTCATTGGATGATCAATTAGGTTATTTTCGTCCTTCCTAGGCTTACTCTTATCCAATTAGGGTTTTTAACCAATCTTGTGCATCCAATAAGTTCATTTGTGTCATTGGATTAACATTTAGGTCATTTTCGTCCTCCCTAGGCATATTCTTGTCCAATTAGGGTTTTTAACCAATCTTGTGCATCCAATAACTTTGTTTGTGTCATTGAATTAATATTTAGGTCATTTTCGTCCTCCCTAAGCATATTCTTGTCCAATTAGGGTTTTTAACCAATCTTGTGCATCCAATAGGTGTGTTTGTGTCATTGGATGATCAATTAGGTCATTTTCGTCCTCCCTAGGCTTATTCTTGTCCAATTAGGGTTTTTAACAAATCTTGTGCATCCAATAAGTTCATTTGTGTCATTGGATGATCAATTAGGTCATTTTCTTCCTCTCTAGGCTTATTCTTGTCCAATTAAGGTTTTTAACCAATCAGTGTATCCAATTGGTGTGTTTGTGTCATTGGATGATCAATTAGGTCATTTTCGTCCTCCCTAGGCATATTCTTATCCAATTAGGGTTTTTAACCAATCTTGTGCATCCAATAGGTGTGTTTGTGTCATTGGATGATCAATTAGGTCATTTTCGTCCTCCCTAGGTTTATTCTTGTCCAATTAGGGTTTTTAACCAATCTTGTGCATCCAATAGGTGTGTTTGTTTCATTGGATGATCAATTAGGTCATTTTGATCCTCCCTAGGCTTATTCTTGTCCAATTAGGGTTTTTAACCAATCTTGTGCATCCAATAAGTTCATTTGTGTCATTGGATTAACATTTAGGTCATTTTCGTCCTCCTTAGGCATATTCTTGTCCAATTAGGGTTTTTAACCAATCTTGTGCATCCAATAGGTGAGTTTATGTCATTGGATGATCAATTAGGTCATTTTCGTCCTCCCTAGGCTTATTCTTGTTCAATTAGGGTTTTTAACCAATCTTGTGCATCCAATAGGTTTGTTTGTGTCATTGGATGATCAATTAGGTCATTTTCGTCCTCCCTAGGTTTATTCTTGTCCAATTAGGGTTTTTAACCAATCTTGTGCATCCAATAGGTGTGTTTGTGTCATTGGATGATCAATTAGGTCATTTTGATCCTCCCTAGGCTTATTCTTGTCCAATTAGGGTTTTTAACCAATCTTGTGCATCCAATAGGTGTGTTTGTGTCATTGGATGATCATTTAGGTCATTTTGATCCTCCCTAGGCTTATTCTTGTCCAATTAGGGTTTTTAACCAATCTTGTGCATCCAATAAGTTCATTTGTGTCATTGGATTAACATTTAGGTCATTTTCGTCCTCCTTAGGCATATTCTTGTCCAATTAGGGTTTCTAACCAATCTTGTGCATCCAATAGGTGAGTTTATGTCATTGGATGATCAATTAGGTCATTTTCGTCCTCCCTAGGCTTATTCTTGTTCAATTAGGGTTTTTAACCAATCTTGTGCATCCAATAGGTGTGTTTGTGTCATTGGATGATCAATTAGGTCATTTTCGTCCTCCTTAGGCTTATTCTTGTTCAATTAGGGTTTTTAACCAATCTTGTGCATCCAATAGGTTTGTTTGTGTCATTGGATGATCAATTTGGTCATTTTCGTCCTCCCTAGGCTTATTCTTGTCCAATTAGGGTTTTTAACCAATCTTGTGAATCCAATAGGTGTGTTTGTGTCAATGGATGATCAATTACGTCATTTTGATCCTCCATAGGCTTATTCTTGTCCAATTAGGGTTTTTAACCAATCTTGTGCATCCAATAAGTTCATTTGTGTCATTGGATTAACATTTAGGTCATTTTCGTCCTCCCTAGGCATATTCTTGTCCAATTAGGGTTTTTAACCAATCTTGTGCATCCAATAGGTGTGTTTGTGTCATTGAATATTCAATTAGGTCATTTTGATCCTCCCTAGGCTTATTCTTGTCCAATTAGGGTTTTTAACCAATCTTGTGCATCCAATTAGTTCATTTGTGTCATTGGATTAACATTTAGGTCATTTTCGTCCTCCTTAGGCATATTCTTGTTCAATTAGGGTTTTTAACCAATCTTGTGCATCCAATAGGTTTGTTTGTGTCATTGGATGATCAATTAGGTCATTTTCGTCCTCCCTAGGCTTATTCTTGTCCAATTAGGGTTTTTAACCAATCTTGTGAATCCAATAGGTGTGTTTGTGTCATTGGATGATCAATTACGTCATTTTGATCCTCCATAGGCTTATTCTTGTCCAATTAGGGTTTTTAACCAATCTTGTGCATCCAATGGGTGTGTTTGTGTAATTGGATGATCAATTACGTCATTTTGATCCTCCCTAGGCTTATTCTTGTCCAATTAGGGTTTTTAACCAATCTTGTGCATCCAATAAGTTCATTTGTGTCATTGGATTATCATTTAGGTCATTTTCGTCCTCCCTAGGCATATTCTTGTCCAATTAGGGTTTTTAACCAATCTTGTGCATCCAATAGGTGTGTTTGTGTCATTGAATATTCAATTAGGTCATTTTGATCCTCCCTAGGCTTATTCTTGTCCAATTAGGGTTTTTAACCAATCTTGTGCATCCAATAAGTTCATTTGTGTCATTGGATTAACATTTAGGTCATTTTCGTCCTCCTTAGGCATATTCTTGTTCAATTAGGGTTTTTAACCAATCTTGTGCATCCAATAGATGTGTTTGTGTCATTGGATGATCAATTAGGTCATTTTCTTCCTCCCTAGGCTTATTCTTGTCCAATTAGGGTTTTTAACCAATCTTGTGCATCCAATAGGTGTGTTTGTGTCATTGGATGATCAATTACGTCATTTTGATCCTCCCTAGGCTTATTCTTGTCCAATTAGGGTTTTTAACCAATCTTGTGCATCCAATAAGTTCATTTGTGTCATTGGATTAACATTTAGGTCATTTTCGTCCTCCTTAGGGATATTCTTGTCCAATTAGGGTTTTTAACCAATCTTGTGCATCCAATAGGTGAGTTTATGTCATTGGATGATCAATTAGGTCATTTTAGGCTTATTCTTGTTCAATTAGGGTTTTTAACCAATCTTGTGCATCCAATAGGTGTGTTTGTGTCATTGGATGATCAATTAGGTCATTTTTGTCCTCCCTAGGTTTATTCTTGTTCAATTAGGGTTTTTAACCAATCTTGTGCATCCAATAGGTTTGTTTGTGTCATTGGATGATCAATTTGGTCATTTTCGTCCTCCCTAGGCTTATTCTTGTCCAATTAGGGTTTTTAACCAATCTTGTGCATCCAATAGGTGTGTTTGTGTCATTGGATGATCAATTAGGTCACTTTCAACCTCCGTCGGTTTATTCTTGTCCAATTAGGGTTTTTAACCAATCTTGTGCATCCAATAAGTTCATTTGTGTCATTGGATTAACATTTAGGTCATTTTCGTCCTCCTTAGGCATATTCTTGTTCAATTAGGGTTTTTAACCAATCTTGTGCATCCAATAGGTTTGTTTGTGTCATTGGATGATCAATATGGTCATTTTCGTCCTCCCTAGGCTTATTCTTGTTCAATTAGGGTTTTTAACCAATCTTGTGCATCCAATAGGTTTGTTTGTGTCATTGGATGATCAATTTGGTCATTTTCGTCCTCCCTAGGCTTATTCTTGTCCAATTAGGGTTTTTAACCAATCTTGTGCATCCAATAGGTGTGTTTGTGTCATTGGATGATCAATTAGGTCAATTTCAACCTCCGCCGGTTTATTCTTGTCCAATTAGGGTTTTTAACCAATCTTGTGCATCCAATAAGTTCATTTGTGTCATTGGATTAACATTTAGGTTATTTTCGTCCTCCTTAGGCATATTCTTGTTCAATTAGGGTTTTTAACCAATCTTGTGCATCCAATAGGTTTGTTTGTGTCATTGGATGATCAATATGGTCATTTTCGTCCTCCCTAGGCTTATTCTTGTTCAATTAGGGTTTTTAACCAATCTTGTGCATCCAATAGGTTTGTTTGTGTCATTGGATGATCAATTTGGTCATTTTCGTCCTCCCTAGGCTTATTCTTGTCCAATTAGGGTTTTTAACCAATCTTGTGCATCCAATAAGTTCATTTGTGTCATTGGATTAACATTTAGGTTATTTTCGTCCTCCTTAGGCATATTCTTGTTCAATTAGGGTTTTTAACCAATCTTGTGCATCCAATAGGTTTGTTTGTGTCATTGGATGATCAATTTGGTCATTTTCGTCCTCCCTAGGCTTATTCTTGTCCAATTAGGGTTTTTAACCAATCTTGTGAATCCAATAGGTGTGTTTGTATCATGGGATGATCAATTACGTCATTTTGATCCTCCATAGGCTTATTCTTGTCCAATTAGGGTTTTTAACAAATCTTGTGCATCCAATGGGTGTGTTTGTGTATTTGGATGATCAATTACGTCATTTTGATCCTCCCTAGGCTTATTCTTGTCCAATTAGGGTTTTTAACCAATCTTGTGCATCCAATAAGTTCATTTGTGTCATTGGATTAACATTTAGGTCATTTTCATCCTCCCTAGGCATATTCTTGTCCAATTAGGGTTTTTAACCAATCTTGTGCATCCAATAGGTGTGTCTGTGTCATTGAATATTCAATTAGGTCATTTTGATCCTCCCTAGGCTTATTCTTGTCCAATTAGGGTTTTTAACCAATCTTGTGCATCCAATAAGTTCATTTGTGTTATTGGATTAACATTTAGGTCATTTTCGTCCTCCTTAGGCATATTCTTGTTCAATTAGGGTTTTTAACCAATCTTGTGCATCGAATAGGTGTGTATGTGTCATTGGATGATCAATTAGGTCATTTTCTTCCTCCCTAGGCTTATTCTTGTCCAATTTGGGTTTTTAACCAATCTTGTGCATCCAATAGGTGTGTTTGTGTCATTGGATGATCAATTAGGTCATTTTCGTCCTCCCTTGGCTTAATCTTGTTCAATTAGGGTTTTTAACCAATCTTGTGCATCCAATAGGTTTGTTTGTGTCATTGGATGATCAATTTGGTCATTTTCGTCCTCCCTAGGCTTATTCTTGTCCAATTAGGGTTTTTAACCAATCTTGTGAATCCAATAGGTGTGTTTGTGTCATTGTATGATCAATTACGTCATTTTGATCCTCCATAGGCTTATTCTTGTCCAATTAGGGTTTTTAACCAATCTTGTGCATCCAATGGGTGTGTTTGTGTAATTGGATGATCAATTACGTCATTTTGATCCTCCCTAGGCTTATTCTTGTCCAATTAGGGTTTTTAACCAATCTTGTGCATCCAATAGGTGTGTTTGTGTCATTGAATATTCAATTAGGTCATTTTGATCCTCCCTAGCCTTTTTCTTGTCCAATTAGGGTTTTTAACCAATCTTGTGCATCCAATAAGTTCATTTGTGTCATTGGATTAACATTTAGGTCATTTTCGTCCTCCTTAGGCATATTCTTGTTCAATTAGGGTTTTTAACCAATCTTGTGCATCCAATAGGTGTGTATGTGTCATTGGATGATCAATTAGGTCATTTTCTTCCTCCCTATGCTTATTCTTGTCCAATTAGGGTTTTTAACCAATCTTGTGCATCCAATAGGTGTGTTTGTGTCATTGGATGATCAATTAGGTCATTTTCGTCCTCCCTTGGCTTATTCTTGTTCAATTAGGGTTTTTAACCAATCTTGTGCATCCAATAGGTTTGTTTGTGTCATTGGATGATCAATTTGGTCATTTTCGTCCTCCCTAGGCTTATTCTTGTCCAATTAGGGTTTTTAATCAATCTTGTGAATCCAATAGGTGTGTTTGTGTCATTGGATGATCAATTACGTCATTTTGATCTTCCATAGGCTTATTCTTGTCCAATTAGGGTTTTTAACCAATCTTGTGCATCCAATGGGTGTGTTTGTGTCATTGGATGATCAATTATGTCATTTTGATCCTCCCTAGGCTTATTCTTGTCCAATTAGGGTTTTTAACCAATCTTGTGCATCCAATAAGTTCATTTGTGTCATTGGATTAACATTTAGGTCATTTTCGTCCTCCCTAGGAATATTCTTGTCCAATTAGGGTTTTTAACCAATCTTGTGCATCCAATAGGTGTGTTTGTGTCATTGGATATTCAATTAGGTCATTTTGATCCTCCCTAGGCTTATTCTTGTCCAATTAGGGTTTTTAACCAATCTTGTGCATCCAATAAGTTCATTTGTGTCATTGGATTAACATTTAGGTCATTTTTGTCCTCCCTAGGCATATTCTTGTCCAATTAGGGTTTTTAACCAATCTTGAGCATCCAATAGGTGTGTTTGTGTCATTGGATGATCAATTAGCTCATTTTCGTCCTCCCTAGGCTTATTCTTTTCCAATTAGGGTTTTTAACCAATCTTGTGCATCCAATAGGTGTGTTTGTGTCATTGGATGATCAATTAGGTCATTTTCGTCCTCCCAAAGCTTATTCTCGACCAGTTAGGGTTTTTAACCAATCTTGTGCATCCAATAGGTTCATATGTGTCATTGGATTAACATTTAGGTCATTTTCGTCCTCCCTAGTCATATTCTTATCCAATTAGGGGTTTTGACCAATCTTGTGCATCCAATAGGTGTGTTTGTGTCATTGGATGATCAATTAGGTGATTTTTGTCCTTCCTAGGCTTATTCTAGTTAAATTAGGGTTTTTAACCAATCTTGTGCATCCAATAGGTGTGTTTGTGTCATTGGATGATCAATTAGGTCATTTTCTTCCTCCCTAGGCTTACTCTTGTCCAATTAGGGTTTTTAACCAATCTTCTACATCCAATAGATGTGTTTGTGTCATTGGATGATCAATTAGGTCATTTTCAACCTCCCTAGGCTTATGCTTGTCTAATTAGGGTTTTTAACCAATCTTGTGCATCCAATAGGTGTGTTTGGGTCATTGGATGATCAATTACGTCATTTTCGTCCTCCCAAAGCTTATTCTCGACCAGTTAGGGTTTTTAACCAATCTTGTGCATCCAATAGGTTCATTTGTGTCATTGGATTAACATTTAGGTCATTTTCGTCCTCGCTAGTCATATTCTTATCCAATTAGGGTTTTTGACCAATCTTGTGCATCCAATAGGTGTGTTTGTGTCATTGGATGATCAATTAGGTCATTTTCGTCCTCCCTAGGCTTATTCTTGTTAAATTAGGGTTTTTAACCAATCTTGTGCATCCAATAGGTGTGTTTGTGTCATTGGATGATCAATTAGGTCATTTTCGTCCTCCCTATGCTTATTCTTGTCCAATTGGGGTTTCTAACCAATCTTGTGCATCCAATAAGTTCATTTGTGTCATTGGATTAACATTTAGGTCATTTTCGTCCTCCTTAGGCATATTCTTGTTCAATTAGGGTTTTTAACCAATCTTGTGCATCCAATAGGTGTGTTTGTGTCATTGGATGATCAATTAGGTCATTTTCGTCCTCCCTAGGCTTATTCTTGTCCAATTAGGGTTTTTAACCAATCTTGTGCATCCAACAGGTGTGTTTGTGTCATTGGATGATCAATTTGGTCATTTTCGTCCTCCCTAGGCTTATTCTTGTCCAATTAGGGTTTTGAACCAATCTTGTGCATCCAATAGGTGTGTTTGTGTCATTGGATGATCAATTAGGTCTTTTTCATCCTCCCTAGGCTTATTCTTGTCCAATTAGGGTTTTTAACCAATCTTGTGCATCCAATAGGTGTGTTTGTGTCATTGGATGATCAATTAGGTCATTTTCGTCCTCCCTAGGCTTATTCTTGTCCGATTAGGGTTTTTACCCAATCTTGTGCATCCAACAAGTTTGTTTATGTCATTGAATTAATATTTAGGTCATTTTCGTCCTCCCTAGGCATATTCTTGTCCAATTAGGGTTTTTAACCAATCTTGTGCATCCAATAGGTGTGTTTGTGTCATTGGATGATCAATTAGGTCATTTTCGTCCTCCCTAGGCTTATTCTTGTCCAATTAGGGTTTTTAACCAATCTTGTGCATCCAATAAGTTCATTTGTGTCATTGGATTAACATTTAGGTCATTTTCGTCCTCCCTAGGCATATTCTTGTCCAATTAGAGTTTTAGACCAATCTTGTCCATCCAATAGGTGTGTTTGTGTCATTGGATGATCAATTAGGTCATTTTCGTCCTCCCTAGGCTTATTCTTGTCCAATTAGGGTTTTTAACCAATCTTGTGCATCCGAGAAGTTTGTTTGTGTCATTAAATTAATATTTAGGTCATTTTCGTCCTCCCTAGGCATATTCTTGTCCAATTAGGGTTTTTAACCAATCTTGTGCATCCAATAGGTGTGTTTGTGTCATTGGATGATCAATTAGGTCATTTACGTCCTCCATAGGCTTATTCTTGTCCAATTAGGGTTTTTAACCAATCTTGTGCATCCAATAAGTTGAGTTGTGTCATTGGATTAACATTTAGGTCATTTTCGTCCTCCCTAGGCTTATTCTTGTCCAATTAGGGTTTTTAACCAATCTTGTGCATCCAATAAGTTCATTTGTGTCATTGGATTAACATTTAGGTCATTTTCGTCCTCCCTAGGCATATTCTTGTCCAATTAGGGTTTTTAACCATTCTTGTGCATCCAATAGGTGTGTTTGTGTCATTGGATGATTAATTAGGTTATTTTCGTCCTCCCTAGGCTTATTCTAGTCAAATTAGGGTTTTTAACCAATCTTGTGCATCCAATAGGTGTGTTTGTGTCATTGGATGATCAATTAGGTCATTTTCGTCCTCCCTAGGCTTATTCTTGTCCAATTAGGGTTTTTAACCAATCTTGTGCATCCAATAGGTGTGTTTGTGTCATTGGATGATCAATTAGGTCATTTTCGTCCTCCCTATGCTTATTCTTGTCCAATTAGGGTTTTTAACCAATCTTGTGCATCCAATAAGTTGAGTTGTTCCATTGGATTAATATTTAGGTCATTTTCGTCCTCCCTAGGCTTATTCTTGTCCAATTAGGGTTTTTAACCAATCTTGTGCATCCAATAAGTTCATTTGTGTCATTGGATTAACATTTAGGTCATTTTCGTCCTCCCTAGGCATATTCTTGTCCAATTAGGGTTTTTAATAAATCTTGTGTATCCAATAGGTGTGTTTGTGTCATTGGTTGATCAATTAGGTCATTTTCGTCCTCCCTAGGCTTATTCTTGTCCAATTAGGGTTTTTAACCAATCTTGTGCATCCAATAGGTGTGTTTGTGTCATTGGATGATCAATTAGGTCATTTTTGTCCTCCCTAGGCTTATTCTTGTCCAATTAGGGATTTTAACCAATCTTGTGTATCCAATAACTTTGATTGTGTCATTGAATTAATATTTAGGTCATTTTCGTCCTCCCTAGGCATATTCTTGTCCAATTAGGGTTTTTAACCAATCTTGTGCATGCAATAGGTGTGTTTGTGTCATTGGATGATCAATTAGGTCATTTTCGTCCTCCCTAGGCTTATTCTTGTCCAATTAGGGTTTTTAACCAATCTTGTGCATCCAATAAGTTCATTTGTGTCATTGGATTAACATTTAGGTCATTTTCGTCCTTCCTAGGCATATTCTTATCCAATTAGGGTTTTTAACCAATCTTGTGCTTCCAATAGGTGTGTTTGTGTCATTGATGATCAATTAGGTCATTTTCGTCCTCCCTAGGCTTATTCTTGTCCAATTAGGGTTTTTAACCAATCTTGTGCATCCAACAAGTTTGTTTATGTCATTGAATTAATATTTAGGTCATTTTCGTCCTCCCTAGGCATATTCTTGTCCAATTAGGGTTTTTAACCAATCTTGTGCATGCAATAGGTGTGTTTGTGTCATTGGATGATCAATTAGGTCATTTTCGTCCTCCCTAGGCATATTCTTGTCCAATTAGGGTTTTTAACCAATCTTGTGCATCCAATAGGTGTGTTTGTGGCAATGGATGATCAATTAGGTCATTTTCGTCCTCTCTAGGCTTATTCTTGCCCAATTAGGGTTTTTAACCAATCTTGTGCATCCAATAAGTTCATTTGTGTCATTGGATTAACATTTAGGTCATTTTCGTCCTCCCTAGGCATATTCTTGTCCAATTAGGGTTTTTAACCAATCTTGTGCATCCAATAGGTGTGTTTGTGTCATTGGATGATCAATTAGGTTACTTTGATCCTCCCTAGGCTTATTCTTGTCCAATTAGGGTTTTTAACCAATCACCTGCATCCAATAAGTTCATTTGTGTCATTGGATTAACATTTAGGTCATTTTCGTCCTCCCTAGGCATATTCTTGTCCAATTAGGGTTTTTAACCAATCTTGTGCATCCAATAGGTGTGTTTGTGTCATTGGATGATCAATTAGCTCATTTTCGTCCTCCCTAGGCTTATTCTTTTCCAATTAGGGTTTTTAACCAATCTTGTACATCCAATAGGTGTGTTTGTGTCATTGGATGATCAATTAGGTCATTTTCGTCCTCCCAAAGCTTATTCTCGACCAGTTAGGGTTTTTAACCAATCTTGTGCATCCAATAGGTTCATATGTGTCATTGGATTAACATTTAGGTCATTTTCGTCCTCCCTAGTCATATTCTTATCCAATTAGGGTTTTTGACCAATCTTGTGCATCCAATAGGTGTGTTTGTGTCATTGGATGATCAATTAGGTCATTTTCGTCCTCCCTAGGCTTATTCTTGTTAAATTAGGGTTTTTAACCAATCTTGTGCATCCAATAGGTGTGTTTGTGTCATTGGATGATCAATTAGGTCATTTTCGTCCTCCCTAGGCTTATTCTTGTCCAATTGGGGTTTTTAACCAATCTTGTGCATCCAATAAGTTTGTTTGTTTCATTGAATTAATATTTAGGTCATTTTCGACCTCCCTAGGCATATTCTTGTCCAATTAGGGTTTTTAACCAATCTTGTGCATCCAATAGGTGTGTTTGTGTCATTGGATGATCAATTAGGTCATTTTCGTCCTCCCTAGGCATATTCTTGTCCAATTAGGGTTTTTAACCAATCTTGTGCATCCAATAGGTGTGTTTGTGTCATTGGATGATCAATTAGGTTATTTTCGTCCTCCCAAGACATATTGTTGTCCAATTAGGATTTTTAACCAATCTTGTGCATCCAATAGGTGTGTTTGTGTCATTGGATGATCAATTAGGTCATTTTCGTCCTCCCTAGGCTTATTCTTGTCCAATTAGGGTTTTTAACCAATCTTGTGCATCCAATAAGTTCATTTGTGTCATTGGATTAACATTTAGGTCATTTTCGTCCTCCTTAGGCATACTCTTGTTCAATTAGGGTTTTTAACCAATCTTGTGCATCCAATAGGTGTGTTTGTGTCATAGGATGATCAATTAGGTCATTTTCTTCCTCCCTAGGCTTATTCTTGTCCAATTAGGGTTTTTAACCAATCTTGTGCATCCAATAGGTGTGTTTGTGTCATTGGATGATCAATAAGGTCATTTTCGTCCTCCCTAGGCTTATTCTCGACCAATTAGGGTTTTTAACCAATCTTGTGCATCCAATAGGTTCATTTGTGTCATTGGATTAACATTTAGGTCATTTTCGTCCTCGCTGGTCATATTCTTATCCAATTAGGGTTTTTTACCAATCTTGTGCATCCAATAGGTGTGTTTGTGTCATTGGATGATCAATTAGGTCATTTTCGTCCTCCCTAGGCTTTTTCTTGTTAAATTAGGGCTTTTAACCAATCTTGTGCATCCAATAGGTGTGTTTGTGTCATTGGATGATCAATTAGGTCATTTTCTTCCTCCCAAGGCTTATTCTTGTCCAATTAGGGTTTTTAACCAATATTGTGCATCCAATGGGTGTGTTTGTGTCATTGGATGATCAATTATGTCATTTTGATCCTCCCTATGCTTATTCTTGTCCAATTAGGGTTTTTAACCAATCTTGTGCATCCAATAAGTTCATTTGTGTCATTGGATTAACATTTAGGTCATTTTCGTCCTCCCTAGGAATATTCTTGTCCAATTAGGGTTTTTAACCAATCTTGTGCATCCAATAGGTGTGTTTGTGTCATTGGATATTCAATTAGGTCATTTTGATCCTCCCTAGGCTTATTCTTGTCCAATTACGGTTTTTAACCAATCTTGTGCATCCAATAAGTTCATTTGTGTCATTGGATTAACATTTAGGTCATTTTCGTCCTCCCTAGGCATATTCTTGTCCAATTAGGGTTTTTAACCAATCTTGAGCATCCAATAGGTGTGTTTGTGTCATTGGATGATCAATTAGGTCATTTTCGTCCTCCCAAAGCTTATTCTCGACCAGTTAGGGTTTTTAACCAATCTTGTGCATCCAATAGGTTCATATGTGTCATTGGATTAACATTTAGGTCATTTTCGTCCTCCCTAGTCGTATTCTTATCCAATTAGGGTTTTTGACCAATCTTGTGCATCCAATAGGTGTGTTTGTGTCATTGGATGATCAATTAGGTGATTTTTGTCCTTCCTAGGCTTATTCTTGTTAAATTAGGGTTTTTAACCAATCTTGTGCATCCAATAGGTGTGTTTGTGTCATTAGATGATCAATTAGGTCATTTTCTTCCTCCCTAGGCTTATTCTTGTTCAATTAGGGTTTTTAACCAATCTTCTATATCCAATAGATGTGTTTGTGTCATTGGATGATCAATCTTCTTGTGCATCCAATAGGTTCATTTGTGTCATTGGATTAACATTTAGATCATTTTCGTCCTCGCTAGTCATATTCTTATCCAATTAGGGTTTTTGACCAATCTTGTGCATCCAATAGGTGTGTTTGTGTCATTGGATGATCAATTACGTCATTTTGATCCTCCATAGGCTTATTCTTGTCCAATTAGGGTTTTTAACCAATCTGGTGCATCCAATAAGTTCATTTGTGTCATTGGATTAACATTTAGGTCATTTTCGTCCTCCTTAGGCATATTCTTGTTCAATTAGGGTTTTTAACCAATCTTGTGCATCCAATAGGTTTGTTTGTGTCATTGGATGATCAATTTGGTCATTTTCGTCCTCCCTAGGCTTATTCTTGTCCAATTAGGGTTTTTAACCAATCTTGTGCATCCAATAAGTTCATTTGTGTCATTGGATTAACATTTAGGTCATTTTCGTCCTCCTTAGGCATATTCTTGTTCAATTAGGGTTTTTAACCAATCTTGTGCATCCAATAGGTTTGTTTGTGTCATTGGATGATCAATTTGGTCATTTTCGTCCTCCCTAGGCGTATTCTTGTCCAATTAGGGTTTTTAACCAATCTTGTGAATCCAATAGGTGTGTTTGTATCATGGGATGATCAATTACGTCATTTTGATCCTCCATAGGCTTATTCTTGTCCAATTAGGGTTTTTAACCAATCTTGTGCATCCAATGGGTGTGTTTGTGTAATTGGATGATCAATTACGTCATTTTGATCCTCCCTAGGCTTATTCTTGTCCAATTAGGGTTTTTAACCAATCTTGTGCATCCAATAAGTTCATTTGTGTCATTGGATTAACATTTAGGTCATTTTCGTCCTCCCTAGGCATATTCTTGTCCAATTAGGGTTTTTAACCAAACTTGTGCATCCAATAGGTGTGTTTGTGTCATTGAATATTCAATTAGGTCATTTTGATCCTCCCTAGGCTTATTCTTGTCCAATTAGGGTTTTTAACCAATCTTGTGCATCCAATAAGTTCATTTGTGTCATTGGATTAACATTTAGGTCATTTTCGTCCTCCTTAGGCATATTCTTGTTCAATTAGGGTTTTTAACCAATCTTGTGCATCCAATAGGTGTGTTTGTGTCATTGGATGATCAATTAGGTCATTTTCGTCCTCCCTAGGCTTATTCTTGTCCAATTAGGATTTTTAACCAATCTTGTGCATCCAATAAGTTCATTTGTGTCATTGGATTAACATTTAGGTCATTTTCGTCCTCCTTAGGCATATTCTTGTTCAATTAGGGTTTTTAACCAATCTTGTGCATCCAATAGGTGTGTTTGTGTCATTGGATGATCAATTAGGTCATTTTCTTCCTCCCTAGGCTTATTCTTGTCCAATTAGGGTTTTTAACCAATCTGGTGCATCCAACAGGTGTGTTTGTGTCATTGGATGATCAATTTGGTCATTTTCGTCCTCCCTAGGCTTATTCTTGTCCAATTAGGGTTTTTAACCAATCTTGTGCATCCAATAAGTTCATTTGTGTCATTGGATTAACATTTAGGTCATTTTCGTCCTCCTTAGGCATATTCTTGTTCAATTAGGGTTTTTAACCAATCTTGTGCATCCAATAGGTGTGTATGTGTCATTGGATGATCAATTAGGTCATTTTCTTCCTCCCTAGGCTTATTCTTGTCCAATTAGGGTTTTTAACCAATCTTGTGCATCCAATAGGTGTGTTTGTGTCATTGGATGATCAATTAGGTTACTTTCGTCCTCCGTCGGCTTATTCTTGTCCAATTAGGGTTTTTAACAAATCTTGTGCATCCAATAAGTTCATTTGTGTCATTGGATTAACATTTAGGTCATTTTCGTCCTCCTTAGGCATATTCTTGTTCAATTAGGGTTTTTAACCAATCTTGTGCATCCAATAGGTGTGTTTGTGTCATTGGATGATCAATTAGGTCATTTTCGTCCTCCCTAGGCTTATTCTTGTCCAATTAGGGTTTTAAACCAATCTTGTGCATCCAATAACTTTGATTGTGTGATTGAATTAATATTTAGGTCATTTTCATCCTCCCTAGGAATATTCTTGTCCAATTAGGGTTTTTAACCAATCTTGTGCATCCAATAGGTGTGTTTGTGTCATTGGATGATCAATTAGGTCATTATCATCCTCCCTAGGCTTATTCTTGTCCAATTAGGGTTTTTAACCAATCTTGTGTATCCAATAGGTGTGTTTGTGTCATTGGATGATCAATTTAGGTCATTTTCGTCCTCCCTAGGCATATTCTTGTCCAATTAGGGTTTTTAACCAATCTTGTGCATCCAATAGGTGTGTTTGTGTCATTGGATGATCAATTAGGTCATTTTCGTCCTCCCTAGGCTTATTCTTGTCCAATTAGGGTTTTTAACCAATCTTGTGCATCCAATAGGTGTGTTTGTGTCATTGGATGATCAATTAGGTCATTTTCGTCCTCCCTAGGCTTATTCTTGTCCAATAAGGGTTTTTAACCAATCTTGTGCATCCAGTAGGTGTGTTTGTGTCATTGGATGATCAATTAGGTCATTTTCGTCCTCCCTATGCTTATACTTGCCCAATTAGGGTTTTTAACCAATCTTGTGCATCCAATAGGTGTGTTTGTGTCATTGGATGATCAATTAGGTCATTTTCGTCCTCCCTAGGCTTATTCTTGTCCAATAAGGGTTTTTAACCAATCTTGTGCATCCAATAAGTTCATTTGTCTCATTGGATTAACATTTAGGTCATTTTCGTCCTACCTAGGCATATTCTTGTCCAATTAGGGTTTTTAACCAATCTTGTGCATCCAATAGGTGTGTTTGTGTCATTGGATGATCAATTTAGGTCATTTTCGTCCTCCCTAGGCATATTCTTGTCCAATTAGGGTTTTTAACCAATCTTTTGCATCCAATAGGTGTGTTTGTGTCATTGGATGATCAATTAGGTCATTTTCGTCCTCCCTAGGCTTATTCTTGTCCAATTAGGGGTTTTAACCAATCTTGTGCATCCAATAGGTGTGTTTGTGTCATTGCATGATCAATTAGGTCATTTTCGTCCTCCCTAGGCTTATTCTTGTCCAATTAGGGTTTTTAACCAATCTTGTGCATCCAATAAGTTCATTTGTGTCATTGGATTAACATTTAGGTCATTTTCGTCCTCCCTAGGCATATTCTTGTCCAATTAGGGTTTTTAACCTATCTTGTGCATCCAATAGGTGTGTTTGAGTCATTGTATGATCAATTAGGTTATTTGTGTCCTTCCTAGGCTTACTCTTGTCCAATTAGGGTTTTTAACCAATCTTTTCCATCCAATAGGTGTGTTTGTGTCATTGGATGATCAATTAGGTCATTTTCGTCCTCCATAGGCTTATTCTTGTCCAATTAGGGTTTTTAACCAATCTTGTGCATCCAATAGGTGTGTTTGTGTCATTGGATGATCAATTTGGTCATTTTCGTCCTCCCTAGGCTTATTCTTGTCCAATTAGGGTTTTTAACCAATCTTGTGAATCCAATAGGTGTGTTTGTGTCATTGGATGATCAATTACGTCATTTTGATCCTCCATAGGCTTATTCTTGTCCAATTAGGGTTTTTAACCAATCTTGTGCATCCAATGGGTGTGTTTGTGTCATTGGATGATCAATTATGTCATTTTGATCCTCCCTAGGCTTATTCTTGTCCAATTAGGGTTTTTAACCAATCTTGTGCATCCAATAAGTTCATTTGTGTCATTGGATTAACATTTAGGTCATTTTCGTCCTCCCTAGGAATATTCTTGTCCAATTAGGGTTTTTAACCAATCTTGTGCATCCAGTAGGTGTGTTTGTGTCATTGGATATTCAATTAGGTCATTTTGATCCTCCCTAGGCTTATTCTTGTCCAATTAGGGTTTTTAACCAATCTTGTGCATCCAATAAGTTCATTTGTGTCATTGGATTAACATTTAGGTCATTTTCGTCCTCCCTAGGCATATTCTTGTCCAATTAGGGTTTTTAACCAATCTTGAGCATCCAATAGGTGTGTTTGTGTCATTGGATTATCAATTAGCTCATTTTCGTCCTCCCTAGGCTTATTCTTTTCCAATTAGGGTTTTTAACCAATCTTGTGCATCCAATAGGTGTGTTTGTGTCATTGGATGATCAATTAGGTCATTTTCGTCCTCCCAAAGCTTATTCTCGACCAGTTAGGGTTTTTAACCTATCTTGTGCATCCAATAGGTTCATATGTGTCATTGGATTAACATTTAGGTCATTTTCGTCCTCCCTAGTCATATTCTTATCCAATTAGGGTTTTTGACCAATCTTGTGCATCCAATAGGTGTGTTTGTGTCATTGGATGATCAATTAGGTCATTTTTGTCCTTCCTAGGCTTATTCTTGTTAAATTTGGGTTTTTAACCAATCTTGTGCATCCAATAGGTGTGTTTGTGTCATTGGATGATCAATTAGGTCATTTTCTTCCTCCCTAGGCTTATTCTTGTCCAATTAGGGTTTTTAACCAATCTTGTGCATCCAATAGGTGTGTTTGTGTCATTGAATATTCAATTAGGTCATTTTGATCCTCCCTAGGCTTATTCTTGTCCAATTAGGGTTTTTAACCAATCTTGTGTATCCAATAAGTTCATTTGTGTCATTGGATTAACATTTAGGTCATTTTCGTCCTCCTTAGGCATATTCTTGTTCAATTAGGGTTTTTAACCAATCTTGTGCATCCAATAGGTTTGTTTGTGTCATTGGATGATCAATTTGGTCATTTTCGTCCTCCCTAGGCTTATTCTTGTCCAATTAGGGTTTTTTTACCAATCTTGTGCATCCAATAAGTTCATTTGTGTCATTGGATTAACATTTAGGTCATTTTCGTCCTCCTTAGGCATATTCTTGTTCAATTAGGGTTTTTAACCAATCTTGTGCATCCAATAGGTAGGTTTGTGTCATTGGATGATCAATTTGGTCATTTTCGTCCTCCCTAGGCTTATTCTTGTCCAATTAGGGTTTTTAACCAATCTTGTGCATCCAATAAGTTCATTTGTGTCATTGGATTAACATTTAGGTCATTTTCGTCCTCCTTAGGCATATTCTTGTTCAATTAGGGTTTTTAACCAATCTTGTGCATCCAATAGGATTGTTTGTGTCATTGGATGATCAATTTGGTCATTTTCGTCCTCCCTAGGCTTATTCTTGTCCAATTAGGGTTTTTAACCAATCTTGTGAATCCAATAGGTGTGTTTGTATCATGGGATGATCAATTACGTCATTTTGATCCTCCATAGGCTTATTCTTGTCCAATTAAGGTTTTTAACCAATCTTGTGCATCCAATGGGTGTGTTTGTGTAATTGGATGATCAATTACGTCATTTTGATCCTCCCTAGGCTTATTCTTGTCCAATTAGGGTTTTTAACCAATCTTGTGCATCCAATAAGTTTATTTGTGTCATTGGATTAACATTTAGGTCATTTTCGTCCTCCCTAGGCATATTCTTGTCCAATTAGGGTTTTTAACCAATCTTGTGCATCCAATAGGTGTGTTTGTGTCATTGAATATTCAATTAGGTCATTTTGATCCTCCCTAGGCTTATTCTTGTCCAATTAGGGTTTTTAACCAATCTTGTGCATCCAATAAGTTCATTTGTGTCATTGGATTAACATTTAGGTCATTTTCGTCCTCCTTAGGCATATTCTTGTTCAATTAGGGTTTTTAACCAATCTTGTGCATCGAATAGGTGTGTATGTGTCATTGGATGATCAATTAGGTCATTTTCTTCCTCCCTAGGCTTATTCTTGTCCAATTTGGGTTTTTAACCAATCTTGTGCATCCAATAGGTGTGTTTGTGTCATTGGATGATCAATTAGGTCATTTTCGTCCTCCCTTGGCTTATTCTTGTTCAATTAGGGTTTTTAACCAATCTTGTGCATCCAATAGGTTTTTTTGTGTCATTGGATGATCAATTTGGTCATTTTCGTCCTCCCTAGGCTTATTCTTGTCCAATTAGGGTTTTTAACCAATCTTGTGAATCCAATAGGTGTGTTTGTGTCATTGTATGATCAATTACGTCATTTTGATCCTCCATAGGCTTATTCTTGTCAAATTAGGGTTTTTAACCAATCTTGTGCATCCAATGGGTGTGTTTGTGTAATTGGATGATCAATTACGTCATTTTGATCCTCCCTAGGCTTATTCTTGTCCAATTAGGGTTTTTAACCAATCTTGTGCATCCAATAAGTTCATTTGTGTCATTGGATTAACATTTAGGTCATTTTCGTCCTCCCTAGGCATATTCTTGTCCAATTAGGGTTTTTAACCAATCTTGTGCATCCAATAGGTGTGTTTGTGTCATTAAATATTCAATTAGGTCATTTTGATCCTCCCTAAGCTTATTCTTGTCCAATTAGGGTTTTTAACCAATCTTGTGCATCCAATAAGTTCATTTGTGTCATTGGATTAACATTTAGGTCATTTTCGTCCTCCTTAGGCATATTCTTGTTCAATTAGGGTTTTTAACCAATCTTGTGCATCCAATAGGTGTGTATGTGTCATTGGATGATCAATTAGGTCATTTTCTTCCTCCCTAGGCTTATTCTTGTCCAATTAGGGTTTTTACCCAATCTTGAGCATCCAATAGGTGTGTTTGTGTCATTGGATGATCAATTAGGTCATTTTCGTCGTCCCTTGGCTTATTCTTGTTCAATTAGGGTTTTTAACCAATCTTGTGCATCCAATAGGTTTGTTTGTGTCATTGGATGATCAATTTGGTCATTTTCGTCCTCCCTAGGCTTATTCTTGTCCAATTAGGGTTTTTAACCAATCTTGTGAATCCAATAGGTGTGTTTGTGTCATTGGATGATCAATTACGTCATTTTGATCTTCCATAGGCTTATTCTTGTCCAATTAGGGTTTTTAACCAATCTTGTGCATCCAATGGGTGTGTTTGTGTCATTGGATGATCAATTATGTCATTTTGATCCTCCCTAGGCTTATTCTTGTCCAATTAGGGTTTTTAACCAATCTTGTGCATCCAATAAGTTCATTTGTGTCATTGGATTAACATTTAGGTCATTTTCGTCCTCCCTAGGAATATTCTTGTCCAATTAGGGTTTTTAACCAATCTTGTGCATCCAATAGGTGTGTTTGTGTCATTGGATATTCAATTAGGTCATTTTGATCCTCCCTAGGCTTATTCTTGTCCAATTAGGGTTTTTAACCAATCTTGTGCATCCAATAAGTTCATTTGTGTCATTGGATTAACATTTAGGTCATTTTTGTCCTCCCTAGGCATATTCTTGTCCAATTAGGGTTTTTAACCAATCTTGAGCATCCAATAGGTGTGTTTGTGTCATTGGATGATCAATTAGGTTATTTTCGTTCTCCCTAGGCTTATTCTTGTCCAATTAGGGTTTTTAACCAATCTTGTGCATCCAATAAGTTGAGTTGTGTCATTGGATTAACATTTAGGTCATTTTCGTTCTCCCTAGGCTTATTCTTGTCCAATTAGGGTTTTTAACCAATCTTGTGCATCCAATAAGTTCATTTGTGTTATTGGATTAACATTTAGGTCGTATTCGTCCTCCCTAGGCATATTCTTGTCCAATTAGGGTTCTTAACCAATCTTGTGCCTCCAATAGGTGTGTTGTGTCATTGGATGATTAATTAGGTCATTTTCGTCCTCCCTAGGCTTTATTCTTGTCCAATTAGGGTTTTAAACCAATCTTGTGCATCCAATAAGTTCATTAGTGTCATTGGATGATCAATTAGGTCATTTTCGTCCTCCCTAGGCATGTTCTTGTCCAACTAGGGTTTTTAACCAATCTTGTGCATCCAATAGGTGTGTTTGTGTCATTGGATGATCAATTAGGTCATTTTCGTCCTCCCTAGGCTTATTCTTGTCCAATTAGGGTTTTTAACCAATCTTGTGCATCCAATAAGTTCATTAGTGTCAGTGGATGATCAATTAGGTCATTTTCGTCCTCCCTAGGCATGTTCTTGTCCAACTAGGGTTTTTAACCAATCTTGTGCATCCAATAGGTTTGTTTGTGTCATTGGATGATTAATTAGGTCATTTTCGTCCTCCCTAGGCTTTATTATTGTCCAACTAGGGTTTTTAACCAATCTTGTGCATCCAATAAGTTCATTAGTGTCATTGAATGATCAATTAGGTCATTTTCGTCCTCCCTATGCATGTTCTTGTCCAACTAGGGTTTTTAACCAATCTTGTGCATCCAATAGGTGTGTTTGTGTCATTGGATGATCAGATAGGTCATTTTCGTCCTCCCTAGGCTTATTCTTGTCCAATTAGGGTTTTTAACCAATCTTGTGCATCCAATAAGTTGAGTTGTGTTATTGGATTAACATTTAGGTCATTTTCGTTCTCCCTAGGCTTATTCTTGTCCAATTAGGGTTTTTAACCAATCTTGTGCATCCAATAAGTTGAGTTGTGTTATTGGATTAACATTTTGGTCATTTTCGTCCTCCCTAGGCTTATTCTTGTCCAATTAGGGTTTTTAACCAATCTTGTGCATCCAATAAGTTGAGTTGTGTTATTGGATTAACATTTAGGTCATTTTCGTTCTCCCTAGGCTTATTCTTGTCCAATTAGGGTTTTTAACCAATCTTGTGCATCCAATAGGTGTGTTTGTGTCATTGGATGATCAATTAGGTCATTTTCGTCCTCCCTAGGCTTATTCTTGTCCAATTAGGGTTTTTAACCAATCTTGTGCATCCAATAGGTGTGTTTGTGTCATTGGATGATCAATTAGGTCATTTTCGTCCTCCCTAGGCTTATTCTTGTCCAATTAGGGTTTTTAACCAATCTTGTGCATCCAATAGGTGTGTTTGTGTCATTGGATGATCAATTTGCTCATTTTCGTCCTCCCTAGGCTTATTCTTGTCCAATTAGGGTTTTTAACCAATCTTGTGCATCCAATAAGTTTGTTTGTGTCATTGAATTAATATTTAGTTCATTTTCGTCCTCCCTAGGCATCATCTTGTCCAATTAGGGTTTTTAACCAATCTTGTGCATCCAATAGGTGTGTTTGTGTCATTGGATGATCAATTAGGTCATTTTCGTCCTCCCTAGGCTTATTCTTGTCCAATTAGGGTTTTTAACCAATCTTGTGCATCCAATAAGTTCATTTGTGTCATTGGATGATAAATTTGGTCATTTTCGTCCTCCATAGGCATATTCTTGTCCAACTAGGGTTTTAAACCAATCTTGTGCATCCAATAGGTGTGTTTGTGTCATTGGATGATCAATTAGGTCATTTTCGTCCTCCCTAGGCTTATTCTTGTCCAATTAGGGTTTTTAACCAATCTTGTGCATCCAATAGGTGTGTTTGTGTCATTGGATGATCAATTAGGTCATTTTCGTCCTCCCTAGGCTTATTCTTGTCCAATTAGGGTTTTTAACCAATCTTGTGCATCCAATAAGTTGCGTTGTGTCATAGGATTAACATTTAGGTCATTTTCGTTCTCCCTAGGCTTATTCTTATCCAATTAGGGTTTTTAACCAATCTTGTGCATCCAATAGGTGTGTTTGTGTCATTGGATGATCAATTAGGTCATTTTCGTCCTCCCTAGGCTTATTCTTGTCCAATTAGGGTTTTTAACCAATCTTGTGCATCCAATAGGTGTGTTTGTGTCATTGGATGATCAATTAGGTCATTTTCGTCCTCCCTAAGCATATTCTTGTTCAATTAGGGTTTTTAACCAATCTTGTGCATCCAATAGGTGTGTTTGTGTCATTGGATGATCAATTAGGTCATTTTCGTCCTCCCTAGGCTTATTCTTGTCCAATTAGGGTTTTTAACCAATCTTGTGCATCTAATAGGTGTGTTTGTGTCATTGGATGATCAATTAGTTCATTTTCGTCCTCCCTAGGCTTATTCTTGTCAAATTAGGGTTTTTAACCAATCTTGTGCATCCAATAAGTTGAGTTGTGTCATTGGATTAACATTTAGGTCATTTTCGTCCTCCCTAGGCATATTCTTGTCCAATTAGGGTTTTTAACCAATCTTGTGCATCCAATACGTTCATTTGTGTCATTGGATTAACATTTAGGTCATTTTCGTCCTCCCTAGGCATATTCTTGTCCAATTAGAGTTTTAGACCAATCTTGTGCATCCAATAGGTGTGTTTGTGTCATTGGATGATCAATTAGGTTATTTTCGTCCTCCCTAGGCTTATTCTTGTCCAATTAGGGTTTTTAACTAATCTTGTGCATCCAATAAGTTCATTTGTGTCATTGGATGATCAATTAGGTACTTTTCGTCCTCCATAGGCATATTCTTGTCCAATTAGGGTTTTTAACCAATCTTGTGCATCCAATAGGTGTGTTTGTGTCATTGGATGATCAATTAGGTCATTTTCGTCCTCCCTAGGCTTATTCTTGTTCAATTAGGGTTTTTAACCAATCTTGTGCATCCAATAAGTTCATTTGTGTCATTGGATTAACATTTAGGTCATATCAGTCCTCCCTAGGCATATTCTTGTCCAATTAGGGTTTTTAACCAATCTTGTGCATCCAATAAGTTCATTTCTGTTATTGGATTAACATTTAGGTCATATTCGTCCTCCCTAGGCATATTCTTGTCCAATTAGGGTTTTTAACCAATCTTGTGCATCCAATAACTTTGTTTGTGTCATTGAATTAATATTTAGGTCATTTTCGTCCTGCCTAGGGATATTCTTGTCCAATTAGGGTTTTTAACCAATCTTGTGCATCCAATAGGTGTGTTTGTGTCATTGGATGATCAATTAGGTCATTTTCGTCCTCCCTAGGCTTATTCTTGTCCAATTAGGGTTTTTAACCAATCTTGTGCATCCAATAAGTTCATTTGTGTGATTGGATTAACATTTAGGTCATATCCGTCCTCCCTAGGCATATTCTTGTCCAATTAGGGTTTTTAACCAATTTTGTGCATCCAATAAGTTCATTTGTGTTATTGGATTAACATTTAGGTCATATTCGTCCTCCCTAGGCATATTCTTGTCCAATTAGGGTTTTTAACCAATCCTGTGCATCCAATAGGTGTGTTTGTGTCATTGGATGATCAATTAGGTCATTTTTGTCCTTCCTAAGCATATTCTTGTCCAATTAGGGTTTTTAACCAATCTTGTGCATCCAATAGGTGTGTTTGTGTCATTGGATGATCAATTAGGTCATTTTCGTCCTCCCTAGGCTTATTCTTGTCCAATTAGGGTTTTTAACCAATCTTGTGCATCCAATAGGTGTGTTTGTGTCATTGGATGATCAATTAGGTCATTTTCGTCCTCCCTAGGCTTATTCTTGTCCAATTAGGGTTTTTAACCAATCTTGTGCATCCAATAGGTGTGTTTGTGTCATTGGATGATCAATTAGGTCATTTTCGTCCTCCTTAGGCTTATTCTTGTCCAATTAGGGTTTTTAACCAATCTTGTGCATCCAATAGGTGTGTTTGTGTCATTGGATGATCAATTAGGTCATTTTCGTCCTCCCTAGGCTTATTCTATTCCAATTAGGGTTTTTAACCAATCTTGTGCATCCAATAGGTGTGTTTGTGTCATTGGATGATCAATTAGGTCATTTTCGTCCTCCCTAGGCTTATTCTTGTCCAATTAGGGTTTTTAACCAATCTTATGCATCCTATAAGTTCATTTGTGTAATTGGATTAACATTTAGGTCATTTTCGTCCTCCCTAGGCTTATTCTTGTCCAATTAGGGTTTTTAACCAATCTTATGCATCCTATAAGTTCATTTGTGTCATTGGATTAACATTTAGGTCATTTTTGTCCTCCCTAGGCATATTCTTGTCCAATTAGGGTTTTTAACCAATCTTGTGCATCCAATAGGTGGGTTTGTGTCATTGGATGATTAATTAGGTCATTTTCGTCCTCCCTAGGCTTATTGTTGTCCAATTAGGGTTTTTAACCAATCTTGTGCATCCAATAGGTGTGTTTGTGTCATTGGATGATCAATTAGGTCATTTTCGTCCTCCCTAGGCTTATTCTTGTCCAATTAGGGTTTTTAACCAATCTTGTGCATCCAATATGTTCATTTGTGTCATTGGATTAACATTTAGGTCATTTTCGTCCTTCTTATGCATATTCTTGTCCAATTAGGGTTTTTAGCCAATCATGTGCTTCCAATAGGTGTGTTTGTGTCATTGGATGATCAATTAGGTCATTTTCGTCCTCCCTAGGCTTATTCTTGTTCAATTAGGGTTTTTAACCAATCTTGTGCATCCAATAGGTTTGTTTGTGTCATTGGATGATCAATTTGGTCATTTTCGTCCTCCCTAGGCTTCTTCTTGTCCAATTAGGGTTTTTAACCAATCTTGTGCATCCAATAGGTGTGTTTGTGTCATTGGATGATCAATTAGGTAATTTTCTTCCTCCCTAGGCTTATTCTTGTCCAATTAGGGTTTTTAACCAATCTTGTGCATCCAATAGGTGTGTTTGTGTCATTGGATGATCAATTAGGTCATTTTCGTCCTCCCTAGGCTTATTCTTGTCCAATTAGGGTTTTTAACCAATCTTGTGCATCCAATAAGTTCATTTGTGTCATTGGATTAACATTTAGGTCATTTTCGTCCTCCTTAGGCATATTCTTGTTCAATTAGGGTTTTTAACCAATCTTGTGCATCCAATAGGTGTGTTTGTGTCATAGGATGATCAATTAGGTCATTTTCTTCCTCCCTAGGCTTATTCTTGTCCAATTAGGGTTTTTAACCAATCTTGTGCATCCAATAGGTGTGTTTGTGTCATTGGATGATCAATAAGGTCATTTTCGTCCTCCCTAGGCTTATTCTCGACCAATTAGGGTTTTTAACCAATCTTGTGCGTCCAATAGGTTCATTTGTGTCATTGGATTAACATTTAGGTCATTTTCGTCCTCGCTGGTCATATTCTTATCCAATTAGGGTTTTTTACCAATCTTGTGCATCCAATAGGTGTGTTTGTGTCATTGGATGATCAATTAGGTCATTTTCGTCCTCCCTAGGCTTTTTCTTGTTAAATTAGGGCTTTTAACCAATCTTGTGCATCCAATGGGTGTGTTTGTGTCACTGGATGATCAATTAGGTCATTTTCTTCCTCCCAACGCTTATTCTTGTCCAATTAGGGTTTTTAACCAATATTGTGCATCCAATGGGTGTGTTTGTGTCATTGGATGATCAATTATGTCATTTTGATCCTCCCTATGCTTATTCTTGTCCAATTAGGGTTTTTAACCAATCTTGTGCATCCAATAAGTTCATTTGTGTCATTGGATTAACATTTAGGTCATTTTCGTCCTCCCTAGGAATATTCTTGTCCAATTAGGGTTTTTAACCAATCTTGTGCATCCAATAGGTGTGTTTGTGTCATTGGATATTCAATTAGGTCATTTTGATCCTCCCTAGGCTTATTCTTGTCCAATTAAGGTTTTTAACCAATCTTGTGCATCCAATAAGTTCATTTGTGTCATTGGATTAACATTTAGGTCATTTTCGTCCTCCCTAGGCATATTCTTGTCCAATTAGGGTTTTTAACCAATCTTGAGCATCCAATAGGTGTGTTTGTGTCATTGGATGATCAATTAGGTCATTTTCGTCCTCCCAAAGCTTATTCTCGACCAGTTAGGGTTTTTAACCAATCTTGTGCATCCAATAGGTTCATATGTGTCATTGGATTAACATTTAGGTCATTTTCGTCCTCCCTAGTCATATTCTTATCCAATTAGGGTTTTTGACCATTCTTGTGCATCCAATAGGTGTGTTTGTGTCATTGGATGATCAATTAGGTGATTTTTGTCCTTCCTAGGCTTATTCTTGTTAAATTAGGGTTTTTAACCAATCTTGTGCATCCAATAGGTGTGTTTGTGTCATTAGATGATCAATTAGGTCATTTTCTTCCTCCCTAGGCTTATTCTTGTTCAATTAGGGTTTTTAACCAATCTTCTACATCCAATAGATGTGTTTGTGTCATTGGATGATCAATTAGGTCATTTTCGTCCTCCCTAGGCTTATTCTTGTCCAATTAGGGTTTTTAACCAATCTTGTGCATCCAATAGGTGTGTTTGGGTCATTGGATGATCAATTACGTCATTTTCGTCCTCTTGAAGCTTATTCTAGACCAATTAGGGTTTTTAACCAATCTTGTGCATCCAATAAGTTCATTTGTGTCATTGGATTAACATTTAGGTCATTTTCGTCCTCCCTAGGCATATTCTTGTCCAATTAGGGTTTTTAACCAATCTTGTGCATCCAATAGGTGTGTTTGTGTCATTAAATATTCAATTAGGTCATTTTGATCCTCCCTAAGCTTATTCTTGTCCAATTAGGGTTTTAAACCAATCTTGTGCATCCAATAAGTTCATTTGTGTCATTGGATTAACATTTAGGTCATTTTCGTCCTCCTTAGGCATATTCTTGTTCAATTAGGGTTTTTAACCAATCTTGTGCATCCAATAAGTTCATTTGTGTCATTGGATTATCATTTAGGTCATTTTCGTCCTCCTTAGGCATATTCTTGTTCAATTAGGGTTTTTAACCAATCTTGTGCATCCAATAAGTTCATTTGTGTCATTGGATGATCAATTAGGTCATTTTCGTCCTCCCTAGGCTTATTCTTGTCCAATTAGGATTTTTAACCAATCTTGTGCATCCAATAAGTTCATTTGTGTCATTGGATTAACATTTAGGTCATTTTCGTCCTCCTTAGGCATATTCTTGTTCAATTAGGGTTTTTAACCAATCTTGTGCATCCAATAGGTGTGTTTGTGTCATTGGATATTCAATTAGGTCATTTTGATCCTCCCTAGGCTTATTCTTGTCCAATTAGGGTTTTTAACCAATCTTGTGCATCCAATAAGTTCATTTGTGTCATTGGATTAACATTTAGGTCATTTTCGTCCTCCCTAGGCATATTCTTGTCCAATTAGGGTTTTTAACCAATCTTGAGCATCCAATAGGTGTGTTTGTGTCATTGGATGATCAATTAGCTCATTTTCGTCCTCCCTAGGCTTATTCTTTTCCAATTAGGGTTTTTAACCAATCTTGTACATCCAATAGGTGTGTTTGTGTCATTGGATGATCAATTAGGTCATTTTCGTCCTCCCAAAGCTTATTCTCGACCAGTTAGGGTTTTTAACCAATCTTGTGCATCCAATAGGTTCATATGTGTCATTGGATTAACATTTAGGTCATTTTCGTCCTCCCTAGTCATATTCTTATCCAATTAGGGTTTTTGACCAATCTTGTGCATCCAATAGGTGTGTTTGTGTCATTGGATGATCAATTAGGTGATTTTTGTCCTTCCTACGCTTATTCTTGTTAAATTAGGGTTTTTAACCAATTTTGTGCATCCAGTAGGTGTGTTTGTGTCATTGGATGATCAATTAGGTCATTTTCTTCCTCCCTAGGCTTATTCTTGTCCAATTAGGGTTTTTAACCAATCTTCTACATCCAATAGATGTGTTTGTGTCATTAGATGATCAATTAGGTCATTTTCGTCCTCCCTAGGCTTATTCTTGTCCAATTAGGGTTTTTAACCAATCTTGTGCATCCAATAGGTGTGTTTGGGTCATTGGATGATCAATTACGTCATTTTCGTCCTCTTGAAGCTTATTCTCGACCAATTAGGGTTTTTAACCAATCTTGTGCATCCAATAGGTTCATTTGTGTCATTGGATTAACATTTAGGTCATTTTCGTCCTCGCTAGTCATATTCTTATCCAATTAGGGTTTTTGACCAATCTTGTGCATCCAATAGGTGTGTTTGTGTCATTGGATGATCAATTAGGTCATTTTCGTCCTCCCTAGGCTTATTCTTGTTAAATTAGGGTTTTTAACCAATCTTGTGCATCCAATAGGTGTGTTTGTGTCATTGGATGATCAATTAGGTCATTTTCGTCCTCCCTAGGCTTATTCTTGTCCAATTGGGGTTTTTAACCAATCTTGTGCATCCAATAAGTTCATTTGTGTCATTGGATTAACATTTAGGTCATTTTCGTCCTCCTAAGGCATATTCTTGTTCAATTAGGGTTTTTAACCAATCTTGTGCATCCAATAGGTGTGTTTGTGTCTTTGGATGATCAATTAGGTCATTTTCTTCCTCCCTAGGCTTATTCTTGTCCAATTAGGGTTTTTAACCAATCTAGTGCATCCAATAGGTGTGTTTGTGTCATTGGATGATCAATTAGGTCATTTTCGTACTCCCTAGGCTTATTCCCGACCAATTAGGGTTTTAAACCAATCTTGTGCATCCAATAGGTTCATTTGTGTCATTGGATTAACATTTAGGTCATTTTCGTCCTCGCTAGTCATATTCTTATCCAATTAGGGTTTTTGACCAATCTTGTGCATCCAATAGGTGTGTTTGTGTCATTGGATGATCAATTAGGTCATTTTCGTCCTCCCTAGGCTTATTCTTGTTAAATTAGGGTTTTTAACCAATCTTGTGCATCCAATAGGTGTGTTTGTGTCATTGGATGATCAATTAGGTCATTTTCGTCCTCCCTAGGCTTATTCTTGTCCAATTGGGGTTTTTAACCAATCTTGTGCATCTAATAGGTGTGTTTGTGTCATTGGATGATCAATTAGGTCATTTTCGTCCTCCCTAGGCTTATTCTTGTCCAATTAGGGTTTTTAACCAATCTTGTGCATCCAATAAGTTGAGTTGTGTCATTGGATTAACATTTAGGTCATTTTCGTCCTCCCTAGACATATTCTTGTCCAATTAGGGTTTTTAACCAATCTTGTGCTTCCAAGAGGTGTGTTTGTGTCATTGGATGATCAATTAGGTCATTTTCGTCCTCCCTAGGCTTATTCTTGTCCAATTAGGGTTTTTAACCAATCTGGTGCATCCAATAAGTTGAGTTGTGTCATTGGATTAATATTTAGGTCATTTTCGTTCTCTCTACGCTTATTCTTGTCCAATTAGGGTTTTTAACCAATCTTGTGCATCCAATAGGTGTGTTTGTGTCATTGGATGATCAATTAGGTCATTTTCGTCCTCCCTAGGCTTATTCTTGTCCAATTAGGGTTTTTAACCAATCTTGTGCATCCAATAGGTGTGTTTGTGTCATTGGATGAACAATTAGGTCATTTTCATCCTCCCTAGGCTTATTCTTGTCCAATTAGGGTTTTTAACCAATCTTGTGCATCCAATAGGTGTGTTTGTGTCATTGGATGATCAATTAGGTCATTTTCGTCCTCCCTAGGCTTATTCTTGTCCAATTAGGGTTTTTAACCAATCTTGTGCATCCAATAAGTTCATTTGTGTCATTGGATTAACATTTAGGTCATTTTCGTCCTCTCTAGGCATATTCTTGTCCAATTAGGGTTTTTAACCAATCTTGTGCATCCAATAAGTTCATTTGTGTCATTGGATTAACATTTAGGTCATTTTCGTCCTCCCTAGGCATATTCTTGTCCAATTAGGGTTTTTAACCAATCTTGTGCATCCAATAGGTGTGTTTGTGTCATTGGATATTCAATTAGGTCATTTTGATCCTCCCTAGGCTTATTCTTGTCCAATTAGGGTTTTTAACCAATCTTGTGCATCCAATAAGTTCATTTGTGTCATTGGATTAACATTTAGGTCATTTTCGTCCTCCCTAGGCATATTCTTGTCAAATTATGGTTTTTAACCAATCTTGAGCATCCAATAGGTGTGTTTGTGTCATTGGATGATCAATTAGGTCATTTTCGTCCTCCCAAAGCTTATTCTCGACCAGTTAGGGTTTTTAACCAATCTTGTGCATCCAATAGGTTCATATGTGTCATTGGATTAACATTTAGGTCATTTTCGTCCTCCCTAGTCATATTCTTATCCAATTAGGGTTTTTGACCAATCTTGTGCATCCAATAGGTGTGTTTGTGTCATTGGATGATCAATTAGGTGATTTTTGTCCTTCCTAGGCTTATTCTTGTTAAATTAGGGTTTTTAACCAATCTTGTGCATCCAATAGGTGTGTTTGTGTCATTAGATGATCAATTAGGTCATTTTCTTCCTCCCTAGGCTTATTCTTGTTCAATTAGTGTTTTTAACCAATCTTCTACATCCAATAGGTGTGTTTGTGTCATTGGATGATCAATTAGGTCATTTTCGTCCTCCCTAGGCTTATTCATGTCCAATTAGGATTTTTAACCAATCTTGTGCATCCAATAAGTTCATTTGTGTCATTGGATTAACATTTAGGTCATTTTCGTCCTCCTTAGGCATATTCTTGTTCAATTAGGGTTTTTAACCAATCTTGTGCATCCAATAGGTGTGTTTGTGTCATTGGATGATCAATTGGGTCATTTTCGTCCTCCCTAGGCTTATTCTCGACCAATTAGGGTTTTTAACCAATCTTGTGCATCCAATAGGTTCATTTGTGTCATTGGATTAACATTTAGGTCATTTTCGTCCTCGCTGGTCATATTCTTATCCAATTAGGGTTTTTGACCAATCTTGTGCATCCAATAGGTGTGTTTGTGTCATTGGATGATCAATTAGGTCATTTTCGTCCTCCCTAGGCTTTTTCTTGTTAAATTAGGTCTTTTAACCAATCTTGTGCATCCAATAGGTGTGTTTGTGTCATTGGATGATCAATTAGGTCATTTTCTTCCTCCCTAGGCTTATTCTTGTCCAATTAGGGTTTTTAACCAATCTTGTGCATCCAATAGGTGTGTTTGTGTCATTGAATATTCAATTAGGTCATTTTGATCCTCCCTAGGCTTATTCTTGTCCAATTAGGGTTTTTAACCAATCTTGTGCATCCAATAAGTTCATTTGTTTCATTGGATTAACATTTAGGTCATTTTCGTCCTCCTTAGGCATATTCTTGTTCAATTAGGGTTTTTAACCAATCTTGTGCATCCAATAGGTGTGTTTGTGTCATTGGATGATCAATTAGGTCATTTTCGTCCTCCCTAGGCTTATTCTTGTCCAATTTGGGTTTTTAATCGATCTTGTGCATCCAATAAGTTCATTTGTGTCATTGGATTAACATTTAGGTCATTTTCGTCCTCCTTAGGCATATTCTTGTTCAATTAGGGTTTTTAACCAATCTTGTGCATCCAATAGGTGTGTTTGTGTCATTAGATGATCAATTAGGTCATTTTCTTCCTCCCTAGGCTTATTCTTGTCCAATTAGGGTTTTTAACCAATCTTGTGCATCCAATAGGTGTGTTTGTGTCATTGAATATTCAATTAGGTCATTTTGATCCTCCCTAGGCTTATTCTTGTCCAATTAGGGTTTTTAACCAATCTTGTGCATCCAATAAGTTCATTTGTGTCATTGGATTAACATTTAGGTCATTTTCGTCCTCCTTAGGCATATTCTTGTTCAATTAGGGTTTTTAACCAATCTTGTGCATCCAATAGGTGTGTATGTGTCATTGGATGATCAATTAGGTCATTTTCTTCCTCCCTAGGCTTATTCTTGTCCAATTAGAGTTTTTAACCAATCTTGTGCATCCAATAGGTGTGTTTGTGTCATTGGATGATCAATTAGGTCATTTTCGTCCTCCCTTGGCTTATTCTTGTTCAATTAGGGTTTTTAACCAATCTTGTGCATCCAATAGGTTTGTTTGTGTCATTGGATGATCAATTTGGTCATTTTCGTCCTCCCTAGGCTTATTCTTGTCCAATTAGGGTTTTTAACCAATCTTGTGAATCCAATAGGTGTGTTTGTGTCATTGAATGATCAATTACGTCATTTTGATCCTCCATAGGCTTATTCTTGTCCAATTAGGGTTTTTAACCAATCTTGTGCATCCAATGGGTGTGTTTGTGTCATTGGATGATCAATTATGTCATTTTGATCCTCCCTAGGCTTATTCTTGTCCAATTAGGGTTTATAACCAATCTTGTGCATCCAATAAGTTCATTTGTGTCATTGGATTAACATTTAGGTCATTTTCGTCCTCCCTAGGAATATTCTTGTCCAATTAGGGTTTTTAACCAATCTTGTGCATCCAGTAGGTGTGTTTGTGTCATTGGATATTCAATTAGGTCATTTTGATCCTCCCTAGGCTTATTCTTGTCCAATTAGGGTTTTTAACCAATCTTGTGCATCCAATAAGTTCATTTGTGTCATTGGATTAACATTTAGGTCATTTTCGTCCTCCCTAGGCATATTCTTGTCCAATTAGGGTTTTTAACCAATCTTGAGCATCCAATAGGTGTGTTTGTGTCATTGGATGATCAATTAGCTCATTTTCGTCCACCCTAGGCTTATTCTTTTCCAATTAGGGTTTTTAACCAATCTTGTGCATCCAATAGGTGTGTTTGTGTCATTGGATGATCAATTAGGTCATTTTCGTCCTCCCAAAGCTTATTCTCGACCAGTTAGGGTTTTTAACCAGTCTTGTGCATCCAATAGGTTCATATGTGTCATTGGATTAACATTTAGGTCATTTTCGTCCTCCCTAGTCATATTCTTATCCCATTAGCGTTTTTGACCAATCTTGTGCATCCAATAGGTGTGTTTGTGTCATTGGATAATCAATTAGGTGATTTTTGTCCTTCCTAGGGTTATTCTTGTTAAATTAGGGTTTTTAACCAATCTTGTGCATCCAATAGGTGTGTTTGTGTCATTAGATGATCAATTAGGTCATTTTCTTCCTCCCTAGGCTTATTCTTGTCCAATTAGGGTTTTTAACCAATCTT
>JBBPBR010001862.1:269419-314865 GCA_037974775.1 Cicer pinnatifidum | reverse complement strand
TTATTCTTGTTAAATTAGGGTTTTTAACCAATCTTGTGCATCCAATAGGTGTGTTTGTGTCATTAGATGATCAATTAGGTCATTTTCTTCCTCCCTAGGCTTATTCTTGTCCAATTAGGGTTTTTAACCAATCTTCTACATCCAATAGATGTGTTTGTGTCATTGGATGATCAATTAGGTCATTTTCGTCCTCCCTAGGCTTATTCTTGTCCAATTAGGGTTTTTAACCAATCTTGTGCATCCAATAGGTGTGTTTGGGTCATTGGATGATCAATTACGTCATTTTCGTCCTCTTGAAGCTTATTCTAGACCAATTAGGGTTTTTAACCAATCTTGTGCATCCAATAGGTTCATTTGTGTCATTGGATTAACATTTAGGTCATTTTCGTCCTCCTTAGGCATATTCTTGTCCAATTAAGGTTTTTAACCAATCTTGTGCATCCAATAGGTGTGTTTGTGTCATAGGATGATCAATTAGGTCATTTTCTTCCTCCCAAGGCTTAAGCTTGTCCAATTAGGGTTTTTAACCAATCTTGTGCATCCAATAGGTGTGTTTGTGTAATTGGATGATCAATAAGGTCATTTTCGTCCTCCCTAGGCTTATTCTCGACCAATTAGGGTTTTTAACCAATCTTGTGCATCCAATAGGTTCATTTGTGTCATTGGATTAACATTTAGGTCATTTTCGTCCTCGCTGGTCATATTCTTATCCAATTAGGGTTTTTTACCAATCTTGTGCATCCAATAGGTGTGTTTGTGTCATTGGATGATCAATTAGGTCATTTTCGTCCTCCCTAGGCTTTTTCTTGTTAAATTAGGGCTTTTAACCAATCTTGTGCATCCAATAGGTGTGTTTGTGTCACTCGATGATCAATTAGGTCATTTTCTTCCTCCCAAGGCTTATTCTTGTCCAATTAGGGTTTTTAACCAATATTGTGCATCCCATGGGTGTGTTTGTGTCATTGGATGATCAATTATGTCATTTTGATCCTCCCTATGCTTATTCTTGTCCAATTAGGGTTTTTAACCAATCTTGTGCATCCAATAAGTTCATTTGTGTCATTGGATTAACATTTAGGTCATTTTCGTCCTCCCTAGGAATATTCTTGTCCAATTAGGGTTTTTAACCAATCTTGTGCATCCAATAGGTGTGTTTGTGTCATTGGATATTCAATTAGGTCATTTTGATCCTCCCTAGGCTTATTCTTGTCCAATTAGGGTTTTTAACCAATCTTGTGCATCCAATAAGTTCATTTGTGTCATTGGATTAACATTTAGGTCATTTTCGTCCTCCCTAGGCATATTCTTGTCCAATTAGGGTTTTTAACCAATCTTGAGCATCCAATAGGTGTGTTTGTGTCATTGGATGATCAATTAGCTCATTTTCGTCCTCCCTAGGCTTATTCTTTTCCAATTAGGGTTTTTAACCAATCTTGTGCATCCAATAGGTGTGTTTGTGTCATTGGATGATCAATTAGGTCATTTTCGTCCTCCCAAAGCTTATTCTCGACCAGTTAGGGTTTTTAACCAATCTTGTGCATCCAATAGGTTCATATGTGTCATTGGATTAACATTTAGGTCATTTTCGTCCTCCCTAGTCATATTCTTATCCAATTAGCGTTTTTGACCAATCTTGTGCATCCAATAGGTGTGTTTGTGTCATTGGATGATCAATTAGGTGATTTTTGTCCTTCCTAGGCTTATTCTTGTTAAATTAGGGTTTTTAACCAATCTTGTGCATCCAATAGGTGTGTTTGTGTCATTAGATGATCAATTAGGTCATTCTCTTCCTCCCTAGGCTTATTCTTGTCCAATTAGGGTTTTTAACCAATCTTCTACATCCAATAGATGTGTTTGTGTCATTGGATGATCAATTAGGTCATTTTCGTCCTCCCTAGGCTTATTCTTGTCCAATTAGGGTTTTTAACCAATCTTGTGCATCCAATAGGTGTGTTTGGGTCATTGGATGATCAATTACGTCATTTTCGTCCTCTTGAAGCTTATTCTAGACCAATTAGGGTTTTTAACCAATCTTGTGCATCCAATAGGTTCATTTGTGTCATTGGATTAACATTTAGGTCATTTTCGTCCTCACTAGTCATATTCTTATCCAATTAGGGTTTTTGACCAATCTTGTGCATCCAATAGGTGTGTTTGTGTCATTGGATGATCAATTTGGTCATTTTCGTCCTCCCTAGGCTTATTCTTGTTAAATTTGGGTTTTTAACCAATCTTGTGCATCCAATAGGTGTGTTTGTGTCATTGGATGATCAATTAGGTCATTTTCGTCCTCCCTATGCTTATTCTTGTCCAATTGGGGTTTTTAACCAATCTTGTGCATCCAATAAGTTCATTTGTGTCATTGGATTAACATTTAGGTCATTTTCGTCCTCCTTAGGCATATTCTTGTTCAATTAGGGTTTTTAACCAATCTTGTGCATCCAATAGGTGTGTTTGTGCCATTGGATGATCAATTAGGTCATTTTCGTCCTCCCTAGGCTTATTCTTGTCCAATTAGGGTTTTTAACCAATCTTGTGCATCCAATAAGTTCATTTGTGTCATTCGATTAACATTTAGGTCATTTTCGTCCTCCTTAGGCATATTCTTGTTCAATTAGGGTTTTTAACCAATCTTGTGCATCCAATAGGTGTGTTTGTGTCATTGGATGATCAATTAGGTCATTTTCGTCCTCCCTAGGCTTATTCTCGACCAATTAGGGTTTTTAACCAATCTTGTGCATCCAATAGGTTCATTTGTGTCATTGGATTAACATTTAGGTCATTTTCGTCCTCGCTGGTCATATTCTTATCCAATTAGGGTTTTTGACCAATCTTGTGCATCCAATAGGTGTGTTTGTGTCATTGGATGATCAATTAGGTCATTTTCGTCCTCCCTAGGCTTTTTCTTGTTAAATTAGGTCTTTTAACCAATCTTGTGCATCCAATAGGTGTGTTTGTGTCATTGGATGATCAATTAGGTCATTTTCTTCCTCCCTAGGCTTATTCTTGTCCAATTAGGGTTTTTAACCAATCTTGTGCATCCAATAGGTGTGTTTGTGTCATTGAATATTCAATTAGGTCATTTTGATCCTCCCTAGGCTTATTCTTGTCCAATTAGGGTTTTTAACCAATCTTGTGCATCCAATAAATTCATTTGTGTCATTGGATTAACATTTAGGTCATTTTCGTCCTCCTTAGGCATATTCTTGTTCAATTAGGGTTTTTAACCAATCTTGTGCATCCAATAGGTGTGTATGTGTCATTGGATGATCAATTAGGTCATTTTCTTCCTCCTTAGGCTTATTCTTGTCCAATTAGGGTTTTTAACCACTCTTGTGCATCCAATAGGTGTGTTTGTGTCATTGGATGATCAATTAGGTCATTTTCGTCCTCCCTTGGCTTATTCTTGTTCAATTAGGGTTTTTAACCAATCTTGTGCATCCAATAGGTTTGTTTGTGTCATTGGATGATCAATTTGGTCATTTTCGTCCTCCCTAGGCTTATTCTTGTCCAATTAGGGTTTTTAACCAATCTTGTGAATCCAATAGGTGTGTTTGTGTCATTGGATGATCAATTACGTCATTTTGATCCTCCATAGGCTTATTCTTGTCCAATTAGGGTTTTTAACCAATCTTGTGCATCCAATGGGTGTGTTTGTGTCATTGGATGATCAATTATGTCATTTTGATCCTCCCTAGGCTTATTCTTGTCCAATTAGGGTTTTTAACCAATCTTGTGCATCCAATAAGTTCATTTGAGTCATTGGATTAACATTTAGGTCATTTTCGTCCTCCCTAAGCATATTCTTGTGCAATTAGGGTTTTTAACCAATCTTGTGCATCCAATAGGTGTGTTTGTGTCATTGGATATTCAATTAGGTCATTTTGATCCTCCCTAGGCTTATTCTTGTCCAATTAGGGTTTTTAACCAATCTTGTGCATCCAATAAGTTCATTTGTGTCATTGGATTTACATTTAGGTCATTTTCGTCCTCCTTAGGCATATTCTTGTTCAATTAGGGTTTTTAACCAATCTTGTGCATCCAATAGGTGTGTTTGTGTCATTGGATGATCATTTAGGTCATTTTCGTCCTCCCTAGGCTTATTCTTGTCCAATTAGGGTTTTTAACCAATCTTGTGCATCCAATAAGTTCATTAGTGTCATTGGATGATCAATTAGGTCATTTTCGTCCTCCCTAGGCATGTTCTTGTCCAACTATGGTTTTTACCAATCTTGTGCATCCAATAGGTGTGTTCGTGTCATTGGATGATTAATTAGGTCATTTTCGTCCTCCCTAGGCTTATTCTTGTCCAATTAGGGTTTTTAACCAATCTTGTGCATCCAATAGGTGTGTTTGTGTCATTGGATGATCAATTAGGTCATTTTCGTCCTCCCTAGGCTTATTCTTGTCCAATTAGGGTTTTTAACCAATCTTGTGCATCCAATAGGTGTTTTTGTTTCATTGGATGATCAATTCGGTCATTTTCGTCCTCCCTAGGCTTATTCTTGTCCAATTAGGGTTTTTAACCAATCTTGTGCATCCAATAAGTTCATTTGTGTCATTGGATTAACATTTAGGTCATATCAGTCCTCCCTAGGCATATTCTTGTCCAATTAGGGTTTTTAACCAATCTTGTGCATCCAATATGTTCATTTGTGTTATTGGATTAACATTTAGGTCATATTCGTCCTCCCTAGGCATATTCTTGTCCAATTAGGGTTTTTAACCAATCTTGTGCATCCAATAGGTGTGTTTGTGTCATTGGATGATCAATTAGGTCATTTTCGTCCTCCCTAGGCTTATTCTTGTCCAATTAGGGTTTTTAACCAATCTTGTGCATCCAATAGGTGTGTTTTAGTCATTGGATGATCAATTAGGTCATTTTCGTCCTCCCTAGGCTTATTCTTGTCCAATTAGGGTTTTTAACCAATCTTGTGCATCCAATAGGTGTGTTTTTGTCATTGGATGATCAATTAGGTCATTTTTGTCCTCCCTAGGCTTATTCTTGTCCAATTAGGGTTTTTAACCAATCTTGTGCATCCAATAAGTTCATTTGTGTTATTGGATTAACATTTAGGTCATATTCGTCCTCCCTAGGCATATTCTTGTCCAATTAGGGTTTTTAACCAATCTTGTGCATCCAATAGGTGTGTTTGTGTCATTTGATGATCAATTAGGTCATTTTCGTCCTCCCTAGGCTTATTCTTGTCCAGTTAGGGTTTATATCCAATCTTGTGCATCCAATAAGTTCATTTGTGTCATTGGATTAACATTTAGGTCATTTTCGTCCTCCCTAGGCATATTCTTGTCCAATTAGGGTTTTTAACCAATCTTGTGCATCCAATAGGTGTGTTTGTGTCATTGGATGATCAATTAGGTCATTTTCGTCCTCCCTAGGCTTATTCTTGTCCAATTAGGGTTTTTAACCAATCTTGTGCATCCAATAGGTGTGTTTGTGTCATTGGGTGATCAATTAGGTCATTTTCGTCCTTCCTAGGCTTATTCTTGTCCAATTAGGGTTTTTAACCAATCTTGTGCATCCAATAAGTTCATTTGTGTCATTGGATTAACATTTAGGTCATTTTCGTCCTCCCTAGGCATATTCTTGTCCAATTAGGGTTTTTAACCAATCTTGTGCATCCAATAAGTGGAGTTGGGTCATTGGATTAACATTTAGGTCATTTTCGTTATCCCTAGGCTTATTCTTGTCCAATTAGGGTTTTTAACCAATCTTGTGCATCCAATAGGTGTGTTTGTGTCATTGGATGATCAATTAGGTCATTTTCGTCCTCCCTAGGCATATTCTTGTCCAATTAGGGTTTTTATACAATCTTGTGCATCCAATAGGTGTGTTTGTGGCATTGGATGATCAATTAGGTCATTTTCGTCCTCCCTAGGCTTATTCTTGTCCAATTAGGGTTTTTAACCAATCTTGTGCATCCAATAAGTTCATTTGTGTCATTGGATTAACATTTAGGTCATTTTCGTCCTCCCTAGGCATATTCTTGTCCAATTAGGGTTTTTAACCAATCTTGTGCATCCAATAAGTTCATTTGTGTCATTGGATGAACATTAAGGTCATTTTCGTCCTCCCTAGGCTTATTCTTGTCCAATTAGGGTTTTTAACCAATCTTGTGCATCCAATAAGTTCATTTGTGTCATTGGATTAACATTTAGGTCATTTTCGTCCTCCCTAGGCATATTCTTGTCCAATTAGGGTTTTTAACCAATCTTGTGCATCCAATAGGTGTGTTTGTGTCATTGAATATTCAATTAGGTCATTTTGATCCTCCTTAGGCTTATTCTTGTCCAATTAGGGTTTTTAACCAATCTTGTGCATCCAATAAGTTCATTTGTGTCATTGGATTAACATTTAGGTCATTTTCGTCCTCCTTAGGCATATTCTTGTTCAATTAGGGTTTTTAACCAATCTTGTGCATCCAATAGGTGTGGTTGTGTCATTGGATGATCAATTAGGTCATTTTCGTCCTCCCTAGGCTTATTCTTGTCCAATTAGGGTTTTTAACCGATCTTGTGCATCCAATAAGTTCATTTGTGTCATTGGATTAACATTTAGGTCATTTTCGTCCTCCTTAGGCATATTCTTGTTCAATTAGGGTTTTTAACCAATCTTGTGCATCCAATAGGTGTGTTTGTGTCATTAGATGATCAATTAGGTCATTTTCTTCCTCCCTAGGCTTATTCTTGTCCAATTAGGGTTTTTAACCAATCTTGTGCATCCAATAGGTGTGTTTGTGTCATTGAATATTCAATTAGGTCATTTTGATCCTCCCTAGGCTTATTCTTGTCCAATTAGGGTTTTTAACCAATCTTGTGCATCCAATAAGTTCATTTGTGTCATTGGATTAACATTTAGGTCATTTTCGTCCTCCTTAGGCATATTCTTGTTCAATTAGGGTTTTTAACCAATCTTGTGCATCCAATAGGTGTGTATGTGTCATTGGATGATCAATTAGGTCATTTTCTTCCTCCCTAGGCTTATTCTTGTCCAATTAGAGTTTTTAACCAATCTTGTGCATCCAATAGGTGTGTTTGTGTCATTGGATGATCAATTAGGTCATTTTCGTCCTCCCTTGGCTTATTCTTGTTCAATTAGGGTTTTTAACCAATCTTGTGCATCCAATAGGTTTGTTTGTGTCATTGGATGATCAATTTGGTCATTTTCGTCCTCCCTAGGCTTATTCTTGTCCAATTAGGGTTTTTAACCAATCTTGTGAATCCAATAGGTGTGTTTGTGTCATTGAATGATCAATTACGTCATTTTGATCCTCCATAGGCTTATTCTTGTCCAATTAGGGTTTTTAACCAATCTTGTGCATCCAATGGGTGTGTTTGTGTCATTGGATGATCAATTATGTCATTTTGATCCTCCCTAGGCTTATTCTTGTCCAATTAGGGTTTATAACCAATCTTGTGCATCCAATAAGTTCATTTGTGTCATTGGATTAACATTTAGGTCATTTTCGTCCTCCCTAGGAATATTCTTGTCCAATTAGGGTTTTTAACCAATCTTGTGCATCCAGTAGGTGTGTTTGTGTCATTGGATATTCAATTAGGTCATTTTGATCCTCCCTAGGCTTATTCTTGTCCAATTAGGGTTTTTAACCAATCTTGTGCATCCAATAAGTTCATTTGTGTCATTGGATTAACATTTAGGTCATTTTCGTCCTCCCTAGGCATATTCTTGTCCAATTAGGGTTTTTAACCAATCTTGAGCATCCAATAGGTGTGTTTGTGTCATTGGATGATCAATTAGCTCATTTTCGTCCTCCCTAGGCTTATTCTTTTCCAATTAGGGTTTTTAACCAATCTTGTACATCCAATAGGTGTGTTTGTGTCATTGGATGATCAATTAGGTCATTTTCGTCCTCCCAAAGCTTATTCTCGACCAGTTAGGGTTTTTAACCAATCTTGTGCATCCAATAGGTTCATATGTGTCATTGGATTAACATTTAGGTCATTTTCGTCCTCCCTAGTCATATTCTTATCCAATTAGGGTTTTTGACCAATCTTGTGCATCCAATAGGTGTGTTTGTGTCATTGGATGATCAATTAGGTGATTTTTGTCCTTCCTACGCTTATTCTTGTTAAATTAGGGTTTTTAACCAATTTTGTGCATCCAGTAGGTGTGTTTGTGTCATTGGATGATCAATTAGGTCATTTTCTTCCTCCCTAGGCTTATTCTTGTCCAATTAGGGTTTTTAACCAATCTTCTACATCCAATAGATGTGTTTGTGTCATTAGATGATCAATTAGGTCATTTTCGTCCTCCCTAGGCTTATTCTTGTCCAATTAGGGTTTTTAACCAATCTTGTGCATCCAATAGGTGTGTTTGGGTCATTGGATGATCAATTACGTCATTTTCGTCCTCTTGAAGCTTATTCTCGACCAATTAGGGTTTTTAAACAATCTTGTGCATCCAATAGGTTCATTTGTGTCATTGGATTAACATTTAGGTCATTTTCGTCCTCGCTAGTCATATTCTTATCCAATTAGGGTTTTTGACCAATCTTGTGCATCCAATATGTGTGTTTGTGTCATTGGATGATCAATTAGGTCATTTTCGTCCTCCCTAGGCTTATTCTTGTTAAATTAGGGTTTTTAACCAATCTTGTGCATCCAATAGGTGTGTTTGTGTCATTGGATGATCAATTAGGTCATTTTCGTCCTCCCTATGCTTATTCTTGTCCAATTGGGGTTTTTAACAATCTTGTGCATCCAATAAGTTCATTTGTGTCATTGGATTAACATTTAGGTCATTTTCGTCCTCCTTAGGCATATTCTTGTTGGGTTTTTAACCAATCTTGTGCATCCAATAGGTGTGTTTGTGTCATTGGATGATCAATTAGGTCATTTTCGTCCTCCCTAGGCTTATTCTTGTCCAATTAGGGTTTTTAACCAATCTTGTGCATCCAATAAGTTCATTTGTGTCATTGGATTAACATTTAGGTCATTTTCGTCCTCCTTAGGCATTATCTTGTTCAATTAGGGTTTTTAACCAATCTTGTGCATCCAATAGGTGTGTTTGTGTCATTGGATGATCAATTAGGTCATTTTCTTCCTCCCTAGGCTTATTCTTGTCCAATTAGGGTTTTTAACCAATCTTGTGCATCCAATAGGTGTGTTTGTGTCATTGGATGATCAATTAGGTCATTTTCATCCTGTCTAGGCTTATTCTTGTCCAATTAGGGTTTTTAACCAATCTTGTGCATCCAATAAGTTCATTTGTGTCATTGAATTAACATTTAGTTCATTTTCGTCCTCCCTAGGCTTATTCTTGTTCAATTAGGGTTTTTAACCAAACTTGTGCATCCAATAGGTTTGTTTGTGTCATTGGATGATTAATTAGGTCATTTTCGTCCTCCCTAGGCTTAATTTTGTCCAATTAGGGTTTTTAACCAATCTTGTGCATCCAATAGGTGTGTTTGTGTCATTGGATGATCAATTAGGTCATTTTCTTCCTCCCTAGGCTTATTCTTGTCCAATTAGGGTTTTTAACCAATCTTGTGCATCCAATAGGTGTGTTTGTGTCATTGGATGATCAATTAGGTCATTTTCGTCCTCCCTTGGCTTATTCTAGTTCAATTAGGGTTTTTAACCAATCTTGTGCATCCAATAGGTTTGTTTGTGTCATTGGATGATCAATTTGGTCATTTTCGTCCTCCCTAGGCTTATTCTTGTCCAATTAGGGTTTTTAACCAATCTTGTGAATCCAATAGGTGTGTTTGTGTCATTGGATGATCAATTACGTCATTTTGATCCTCCATAGGCTTATTCTTGTCCAATTAGGGTTTTTAACCAATCTTGTGCATCCAATGGGTGTGTTTGTGTCATTGGATGATCAATTATGTCATTTTGATCCTCCCTAGGCTTATTCTTGTCCAATTAGGGTTTTTAACCAATCTTGTGCATCCAATAAGTTCATTTGAGTCATTGGATTAACATTTAGGTCATTTTCGTCCTCCCTAAGCATATTCTTGTGCAATTAGGGTTTTTAACCAATCTTGTGCATCCAATAGGTGTGTTTGTGTCATTGGATATTCAATTAGGTCATTTTGATCCTCCCTAGGCTTATTCTTGTCCAATTAGGGTTTTTAACCAATCTTGTGCATCCAATAAGTTCATTTGTGTCATTGGATTTACATTTAGGTCATTTTCGTCCTCCTTAGGCATATTCTTGTTCAATTAGGGTTTTTAACCAATCTTGTGCATCCAATAGGTGTGTTTGTGTCATTGGATGATCATTTAGGTCATTTTCGTCCTCCCTAGGCTTATTCTTGTCCAATTAGGGTTTTTAACCAATCTTGTGCATCCAATAAGTTCATTAGTGTCATTGGATGATCAATTAGGTCATTTTCGTCCTCCCTAGGCATGTTCTTGTCCAACTATGGTTTTTACCAATCTTGTGCATCCAATAGGTGTGTTCGTGTCATTGGATGATTAATTAGGTCATTTTCGTCCTCCCTAGGCTTATTCTTGTCCAATTAGGGTTTTTAACCAATCTTGTGCATCCAATAGGTGTGTTTGTGTCATTGGATGATCAATTAGGTCATTTTCGTCCTCCCTAGGCTTATTCTTGTCCAATTAGGGTTTTTAACCAATCTTGTGCATCCAATAGGTGTTTTTGTTTCATTGGATGATCAATTCGGTCATTTTCGTCCTCCCTAGGCTTATTCTTGTCCAATTAGGGTTTTTAACCAATCTTGTGCATCCAATAAGTTCATTTGTGTCATTGGATTAACATTTAGGTCATATCAGTCCTCCCTAGGCATATTCTTGTCCAATTAGGGTTTTTAACCAATCTTGTGCATCCAATAAGTTCATTTGTGTTATTGGATTAACATTTAGGTCATATTCGTCCTCCCTAGGCATATTCTTGTCCAATTAGGGTTTTTAACCAATCTTGTGCATCCAATAACTTTTTTTGTGTCATTGAATTAATATTTAGGTCATTTTCGTCCTCCCTAGGGATATTCTTGCCCAATTAGGGTTTTTAACCAATCTTGTGCATCCAATAGGTGTGTTTGTTTCATTGGATGATCAATTAGGTCATTTTCGTCCTCCCTAGGCTTATTCTTGTCCAATTAGGGTTTTTAACCAATCTTGTGCATCCAATAGGTGTGTTTGTGTCATTGGATGATCAATTAGGTCATTTTCGTCCTCCCTAGGCTTATTCTTGTCCAATTAGGGTTTTTAACCAATCTTGTGCATCCAATAGGTGTGTTTGTGTCATTGGATGATCAATTAGGTCATTTTTGTCCTCCCTAGGCTTATTTTTGTCCAATTAGTGTTTTTAACCAATCTTGTGCATCCAATAAGTTCATTTGTGTCATTGGATGATCAATTAGGTCATTTTCATCCTCCCTAGGCATATTCATGTCCAACTATGGTTTTTAACCAATCTTGTGCATCCAATAGGTGTGTTTGTGTGATTGGATGATCAATTAGGTCATTTTCGTCCTCCCTAGGCTTATTCTTGTCCAATTAGGGTTTTTAACCAATCTTGTGCATCCAATAGGTGTGTTTGTGTCATTGGATGATCAATTAGGTCATTTTCGTCCTCCCTAGGCTTATTCTTGTCCAATTAGGGTTTTTAACCAATCTTGTGCATCCAATAGGTGTGTTTGTGTCATTGGATGATCAATTAGGTCATTTTTATCCTCCCTAGGCTTATTCTTGTCCAATTAGGATTTTTAACCAATCTTGTGCATCCAATAGGTGTGTTTGTGTCATTGGATGATCAATTAGGTCATTTTTGTCCTCCCTAGGCTTATTCTTGTCCAATTAGGGTTTTTAACCAATCTTGTGCATCCAATAGGTGTGTTTGTGTCATTGGATGATCAATTAGGTCATTTTCGTCCTCCCTAGGCTTATTCTTGTCCAATTAGGGTTTTTAACCAATCTTGTGCATCCAATAGGTGTGTTTGTGTCATACGATGATCAATTAGGTCATTTTCGTCCTCCCTAGGCTTATCCTTGTCCAATTAGGGTTTTTAACCAATCTTGTGCATCCAATAAGTTGAGTTGTGTCATTGGATTAGCATTTAGGTCATTTTCGTCCTCCCTAGGCTTATTCTTGTCCAATTAGGATTTTTAACCAATCTTGTGCATCCAATAAGTTCATTTGTGTCATTGGATGATCAATTAGGTCATTTTCGTCCTCCCTAGGCATATTCTTGTCCAACTTGGTTTTTAACCAATCTTGTGCATCCAATAGGTGTGTTTGTGTCATTGGATGATCAATTAGGTCATTTTCGTCCTCCCTAGGCTTATTCTTGTCCAATTAGGGTTTTTAACCAATCTTGTGCATCCAATAGGTGTGTTTGTGTCATTGGATGATCAATTAGGTCATTTTCGTCCTCCCTAGGCTTATTCTTGTCCAATTAGGGTTTTTAACCAATCTTGTGCATCCAATAGGTGTGTATGTGTCGTTAGATGATCAATTAGGTTATTTTCGTCCTCCATAGGCTTATTCTTGTCCAATTAGGGTTTTTAACCAATCTTGTGCATCCAATAAGTTGAGTTGTGTCATTGGATTAACATTTAGGTCATTTTCGTCCTCCCTAGGCTTATTCTTGTCCAATTAGGGTTTTTAACCAATCTTGTGCATCCAATAGGTGTGTTTGTGTCACTGGATGATCAATTAGGTCATTTTCTTCCTCCCTAGGCTTATTCTTGTCCAATTAGGGTTTTTAACCAATCTTGTGCATCCAATAGGTGTGTTTGTGTCATTGAATATTCAATTAGGTCATTTTGATCCTCCCTAGGCTTATTCTTGTCCAATTAGGGTTTTTAACCAATCTTGTGCATCCAATAAATTCATTTGTGTCATTGGATTAACATTTAGGTCATTTTCGTCCTCCTTAGGCATATTCTTGTTCAATTAGGGTTTTTAACCAATCTTGTGCATCCAATAGGTGTGTATGTGTCATTGGATGATCAATTAGGTCATTTTCTTCCTCCTTAGGCTTATTCTTGTCCAATTAGGGTTTTTAACCACTCTTGTGCATCCAATAGGTGTGTTTGTGTCATTGGATGATCAATTAGGTCATTTTCGTCCTCCCTTGGCTTATTCTTGTTCAATTAGGGTTTTTAACCAATCTTGTGCATCCAATAGGTTTGTTTGTGTCATTGGATGATCAATTTGGTCATTTTCGTCCTCCCTAGGCTTATTCTTGTCCAATTAGGGTTTTTAACCAATCTTGTGAATCCAATAGGTGTGTTTGTGTCATTGGATGATCAATTACGTCATTTTGATCCTCCATAGGCTTATTCTTGTCCAATTAGGGTTTTTAACCAATCTTGTGCATCCAATGGGTGTATTTGTGTCATTGGATGATCAATTATGTCATTTTGATCCTCCCTAGGCTTATTCTTGTCCAATTAGGGTTTTTAACCAATCTTGTGCATCCAATAAGTTCATTTGTGTCATTGGATTAACATTTAGGTCATTTTCGTCCTCCCTAGGAATATTCTTGTCCAATTAGGGTTTTTAACCAATCTTGTGCATCCAGTAGGTGTGTTTGTGTCATTGGATATTCAATTAGGTCATTTTGATCCTCCCTAGGCTTATTCTTGTCCAATTAGGGTTTTTAACCAAACTTGTGCATCCAATAAGTTCATTTGTGTCATTGGATTAACATTTAGGTCATTTTCGTCCTCCCTAGGCATATTCTTGTCCAATTAGGGTTTTTAACCAATCTTGAGCATCCAATAGGTGTGTTTGTGTCATTGGATGATCAATTAACTCATTTTCGTCCTCCCTAGGCTTATTCTTTTCCAATTAGGGTTTTTAACCAATCTTGTGCATCCAATAGGTGTGTTTGTGTCATTGGATGATCAATTAGGTCATTTTCGTCCTCCCAAAGCTTATTCTCGACCAGTTAGGGTTTTTAACCAATCTTGTGCATCCAATAGGTTCATATGTGTCATTGGATTAACATTTAGGTCATTTTCGTCCTCCCTAGTCATATTCTTATCCAATTAGGGTTTTTGACCAATCTTGTGCATCCAATAGGTGTGTTTGTGTCATTGGATGATCAATTAGGTGATTTTTGTCCTTCCTACGCTTATTCTTGTTAAATTAGGGTTTTTAACCAATTTTGTGCATCCAGTAGGTGTGTTTGTGTCATTGGATGATCAATTAGGTCATTTTCTTCCTCCCTAGGCTTATTCTTGTCCAATTAGGGTTTTTAACCAATCTTCTACATCCAATAGATGTGTTTGTGTCATTAGATGATCAATTAGGTCATTTTCGTCCTCCCTAGGCTTATTCTTGTCCAATTAGGGTTTTTAACCAATCTTGTGCATCCAATAGGTGTGTTTGGGTCATTGGATGATCAATTACGTCATTTTCGTCCTCTTGAAGCTTATTCTCGACCAATTAGGGTTTTTAAACAATCTTGTGCATCCAATAGGTTCATTTGTGTCATTGGATTAACATTTAGGTCATTTTCGTCCTCGCTAGTCATATTCTTATCCAATTAGGGTTTTTGACCAATCTTGTGCATCCAATATGTGTGTTTGTGTCATTGGATGATCAATTAGGTCATTTTCGTCCTCCCTAGGCTTATTCTTGTTAAATTAGGGTTTTTAACCAATCTTGTGCATCCAATAGGTGTGTTTGTGTCATTGGATGATCAATTAGGTCATTTTCGTCCTCCCTATGCTTATTCTTGTCCAATTGGGGTTTTTAACCAATCTTGTGCATCCAATAAGTTCATTTGTGTCATTGGATTAACATTTAGGTCATTTTCGTCCTCCTTAGGCATATTCTTGTTCAATTAGGGTTTTTAACCAATCTTGTGCATCCAATAGGTGTGTTTGTGTCATTAGATGATCAATTAGGTCATTTTCTTCCTCCCTAGGCTTATTCTTGTCCAATTAGGGTTTTTAACCAATCTTGTGCATCCAATAGGTGTGTTTGTGTCATTGAATATTCAATTAGGTCATTTTGATCCTCCCTAGGCTTATTCTTGTCCAATTAGGGTTTTTAACCAATCTTGTGCATCCAATAAGTTCATTTGTGTCATTGGATTAACATTTAGGTCATTTTCGTCCTCCTTAGGCATATTCTTGTTCAATTAGGGTTTTTAACCAATCTTGTGCATCCAATAGGTGTGTATGTGTCATTGGATGATCAATTAGGTCATTTTCTTCCTCCCTAGGCTTATTCTTGTCCAATTAGAGTTTTTAACCAATCTTGTGCATCCAATAGGTGTGTTTGTGTCATTGGATGATCAATTAGGTCATTTTCGTCCTCCCTTGGCTTATTCTTGTTCAATTAGGGTTTTTAACCAATCTTGTGCATCCAATAGGTTTGTTTGTGTCATTGGATGATCAATTTGGTCATTTTCGTCCTCCCTAGGCTTATTCTTGTCCAATTAGGGTTTTTAACCAATCTTGTGAATCCAATAGGTGTGTTTGTGTCATTGAATGATCAATTACGTCATTTTGATCCTCCATAGGCTTATTCTTGTCCAATTAGGGTTTTTAACCAATCTTGTGCATCCAATGGGTGTGTTTGTGTCATTGGATGATCAATTATGTCATTTTGATCCTCCCTAGGCTTATTCTTGTCCAATTAGGGTTTATAACCAATCTTGTGCATCCAATAAGTTCATTTGTGTCATTGGATTAACATTTAGGTCATTTTCGTCCTCCCTAGGAATATTCTTGTCCAATTAGGGTTTTTAACCAATCTTGTGCATCCAGTAGGTGTGTTTGTGTCATTGGATATTCAATTAGGTCATTTTGATCCTCCCTAGGCTTATTCTTGTCCAATTAGGGTTTTTAACCAATCTTGTGCATCCAATAAGTTCATTTGTGTCATTGGATTAACATTTAGGTCATTTTCGTCCTCCCTAGGCATATTCTTGTCCAATTAGGGTTTTTAACCAATCTTGAGCATCCAATAGGTGTGTTTGTGTCATTGGATGATCAATTAGCTCATTTTCGTCCTCCTTAGGCTTATTCTTTTCCAATTAGGGTTTTTAACCAATCTTGTGCATCCAAAAGGTGTGTTTGTGTCATTGGATGATCAATTAGGTCATTGTCGTCCTCCCAAAGCTTATTCTCGACCAGTTAGGGTTTTTAACCAATCTTGTGCATCCAATAGGTTCATATGTGTCATTGGATTAACATTTAGGTCATTTTCGTCCTCCCTAGTCATATTCTTATCCAATTATGGTTTTTGACCAATCTTGTGCATCCAATAGGTGTGTTTGTGTCATTGGATGATCAATTAGGTGATTTTTGTCCTTCCTAGGCTTATTCTTGTTAAATTAGGATTTTTAACCAATCTTGTGCATCCAACATGTGTGTTTGTGTCATTGGATGATCAATTAGGTCATTTTCTTCCTCCCTAGGCTTATTCTTCTCCAATTAGGGTTTTTAACCAATCTTCTGCATCCAATAGATGTGTTTGTGTCATTGGATGATCAATTAGGTCATTTTCGTCCTCCCTAGGCTTATTCTTGTCCAATTAGGGTTTTTAACCAATCTTGTGCATCCAATAGGTGTGTTTGGGCCATTGGATGATCAATTACGTCATTTTCGTCCTCTTGAAGCTTATTCTCGACCAATTAGGGTTTTTAACCAATCTTGTGCATCCAATAGGTTCATTTGTGTCATTGGATTAACATTTAGGTCATTTTCGTCCTCGCTAGTCATATTCTTATCCAATTAGGGTTTTTGACCAATCTTGTGCATCCAATAGGTGTGTTTGTGTCACTGGATGATCAATTAGGTCATTTTCGTCCTACCTAGGCTTATTCTTGTTAAATTAGGGTTTTTAACCAATCTTGTGCATCCAATAGGTGTGTTTGTGTCATTGGATGATCAATTAGGTTATTTTCGTCCTCCCTAGGCTTATTCTTGTCCAATTAGGGTTTTTAACCAATCTTGTGCATCCAATAAGTTCATTTGTGTCATTGGATTAACATTTAGGTCATTTTCGTCCTCCTTAGGCATTATCTTGTTCAATTAGGGTTTTTAACCAATCTTGTGCATCCAATAGGTGTGTTTGTGTCATTGGATGATCAATTAGGTCATTTTCTTCCTCCCTAGGCTTATTCTTGTCCAATTAGGGTTTTTAACCAATCTTGTGCATCCAATAGGTGTGTTTGTGTCATTGGATGATCAATTAGGTCATTTTCATCCTGTCTAGGCTTATTCTTGTCCAATTAGGGTTTTTAACCAATCTTGTGCATCCAATAAGTTCATTTGTGTCATTGAATTAACATTTAGTTCATTTTCGTCCTCCCTAGGCTTATTCTTGTTCAATTAGGGTTTTTAACCAAACTTGTGCATCCAATAGGTTTGTTTGTGTCATTGGATGATTAATTAGGTCATTTTCGTCCTCCCTAGGCTTAATTTTGTCCAATTAGGGTTTTTAACCAATCTTGTGCATCCAATAGGTGTGTTTGTGTCATTGGATGATCAATTAGGTCATTTTCTTCCTCCCTAGGCTTATTCTTGTCCAATTAGGGTTTTTAACCAATCTTGTGCATCCAATAGGTGTGTTTGTGTCATTGGATGATCAATTAGGTCATTTTCGTCCTCCCTTGGCTTATTCTAGTTCAATTAGGGTTTTTAACCAATCTTGTGCATCCAATAGGTTTGTTTGTGTCATTGGATGATCAATTTGGTCATTTTCGTCCTCCCTAGGCTTATTCTTGTCCAATTAGGGTTTTTAACCAATCTTGTGAATCCAATAGGTGTGTTTGTGTCATTGGATGATCAATTACGTCATTTTGATCCTCCATAGGCTTATTCTTGTCCAATTAGGGTTTTTAACCAATCTTGTGCATCCAATGGGTGTGTTTGTGTCATTGGATGATCAATTATGTCATTTTGATCCTCCCTAGGCTTATTCTTGTCCAATTAGGGTTTTTAACCAATCTTGTGCATCCAATAAGTTCATTTGAGTCATTGGATTAACATTTAGGTCATTTTCGTCCTCCCTAAGCATATTCTTGTGCAATTAGGGTTTTTAACCAATCTTGTGCATCCAATAGGTGTGTTTGTGTCATTGGATATTCAATTAGGTCATTTTGATCCTCCCTAGGCTTATTCTTGTCCAATTAGGGTTTTTAACCAATCTTGTGCATCCAATAAGTTCATTTGTGTCATTGGATTTACATTTAGGTCATTTTCGTCCTCCTTAGGCATATTCTTGTTCAATTAGGGTTTTTAACCAATCTTGTGCATCCAATAGGTGTGTTTGTGTCATTGGATGATCATTTAGGTCATTTTCGTCCTCCCTAGGCTTATTCTTGTCCAATTAGGGTTTTTAACCAATCTTGTGCATCCAATAAGTTCATTTGTGTCATTGGATGATCAATTAGGTCATTTTCGTCCTCCCTAGGCATATTCTTGTCCAACAAGGGTTTTTAACCAATCTTATGCATCCAATAGGTGTGTTTGTGTCATTGGATGACCAATTAGGTCATTTTCGTCCTTCCTAGGCATATTCTTGTCCAATTAGGGTTTTTAACCAGTCTTGTGCATCCAATAGGTGTGTTTGTGTCTTTGGATGATCAATTAGGTCATTTTCGTCCTCCCAAGGCTTATTCTTGTCCAATTAGGGTTTTTAACCACTCTTGTGCATCCAATAACTTTGTTTATGTCATTGAATTAATATTTAGGTGATTTTCCTCCTCCCTAGGCATATTCTTGTCCAATTAGGATTTTTAACCAATCTTGTGCATCCAATAGGTGTGTTTGTGTCATTGGATGATCAATTAGGTCATTTTCGTCCTCCCTAGGCTTATTCTTGTCCAATTAGGGTTTTTAACCAATCTTGTGCATCCAATAAGTTCATTTGTGTCATTGGAGGATCAATTAGGTCATTTTCGTCCTCCCTAGGCATATTCTTGTCTAACCAGGGTTTTTAACCAATCTTGTGCATCCAATAGGTGTGTTTGTGTCATTGGATGATCAATTAGGTCATTTTCGTCCTCCCTAGGCTTATTCTTGTCCAATTAGGGTTTTTAACCAATCTTGTGCATCCAATAGGTGTGTTTGTGTCATTGGATGATAAATTAGGTCATTTTCGTCCTCCCTAGGCTTATTCTTGTCCAATTAGGGTTTTTAACCAATCTTGAGCATCCAATAGGTGTTTTTGTGTCATTGGATGATCAATTAGGTCATTTTCGTCCTCCCTAGGCTTATTCTTGTCCAATTAGGGTTTTTAACCAATCTTGTGCATCCAATAGGTGTGTTTGTGTCATTGGATGATCAATTAGGTCATTTTCGTCCTCCTTAGGCATACTCTTGTCCAATTAGGGTTTTTAACCAATCTTGTGCATCCAATAGGTGTGTTTGTGTCATTGGATGATCAATTAGGTCATTTTCGTCCTCCCTAGGCTTATTCTTGTCCAATTAGGGTTTTTAACCAATCTTGTGCATCCAATAGGTGTGTTTGTGTCATTGAATTAACATTTAGGTCATTTTCGTCCTCCCTAGGCATATTCTTGTCCAATTAGGGTTTTTAACCAATCCTGTGCATCCAATAGGTGTGTTTGTGTCATTGGATGATCAATTAGGTCATTTTCGTCCTCCCTAGGCTTATTCTTGCCCAATTAGGGTTTTTAACCAATCTTGTGCATCCAATAGGTGTGTTTGTGTCATTGGATGATCAATTAGGTCATTTTTGTCCTCCCTAGGCATATTCTTGTCCAACTAGGGTTTTTAACCAATCTTGTGCATCCAATAGGTGTTTTTGTGTCATTGGATGATCAATTAGGTCATTTTTGTCCTCCCTAGGCTTATTCTTGTCCAATTAGGGTTTTTAACCAATCTTGTGCATCCAATAGGTGTGTTTGTGTCATTGGATGATCAATTAGGTCATTTTCGTCCTCCCTAGGCTTATTCTTGTCCAATTAGGGTTTTTAACCAATCTTGTGCATCCAATAGGTGTGTTTGTGTCATACGATGATCAATTAGGTCATTTTCGTCCTCCCTAGGCTTATCCTTGTCCAATTAGGGTTTTTAACCAATCTTGTGCATCCAATAAGTTGAGTTGTGTCATTGGATTAGCATTTAGGTCATTTTCGTCCTCCCTAGGCTTATTCTTGTCCAATTAGGATTTTTAACCAATCTTGTGCATCCAATAAGTTCATTTGTGTCATTGGATGATCAATTAGGTCATTTTCGTCCTCCCTATGCATATTCTTGTCCAACTAGGGTTTTTAACCAATCTTGTGCATCCAATAGGTGTGTTTGTGTCATTGGATGATCAATTAGGTCATTTTCTTCCTCCCTAGGCTTATTCTTGTCCAATTAGGGTTTTTAACCAATCTTGTGCATCCAATAGGTGTGTTTGTGTCATTGGATGATCAATTAGGTCATTTTCGTCCTCCCTAGGCTTATTCTTGTCCAATTAGGGTTTTTAACCAATCTTGTGCATCCAATAGGTGTGTTTGTGGCATTGGATGATCAATTAGGTCATTATCGTCCACCCTAGGCTTATTCTAGTCAAATTAGGGTTTTTAACCAATCTTGTGCATCCAATAGGTGTGTTTGTGTCATTGGATGATCAATTAGGTCATTTTCGTCCTCCCTAGGCTTATTCTTGTCCAATTAGGGTTTTTAACAAATCTTGTGCATCCAATAATTTCATTTGTGTCATTGGATGATCAATTAGGTCATTTTCGTCCTCCATATGTATATTCTTGTACAACTAGGGTTTTTAACCAATCTTGTGCATCTAATAAGTTCATTTGTGTAATTGGAAGATCAATTAGGTCATTTTCGTCCTCCCTAGGCTTATTCTTGTCCAACTAGGGTTTTTAACCAATCTTGTGCATCCAATAGGTGTGTTTGTGTCATTGGATGATCAATTAGGTCATTTTCGTCCTCCCTAGGCTTATTCTTGTCCAATTAGGGTTTTTAACCAATCTTGTGCATCCAATAGGTGTGTTTGTGTCATTGGATGATCAATTAGGTCATTTTTGTCCTTCCTAGGCTTATTTTTGTACAATTAGTGTTTTTAACCAATCTTGTGCATCCAATAAGTTCATTTGTGTCATTGGATGATCAATTAGGTCATTTTCATCCTCCCTAGGCATATTCATGTCCAACTATGGTTTTTAACCAATCTTGTGCATCCAATAGGTGTGTTTGTGTCATTGGATGATCAATTAGGTCATTTTCGTCCTCCCTAGGCTTATTCTTGTCCAATTAGGGTTTTTAACCAATCTTGTGCTTCCAATAAGTGTGTTTGTTTCATTGGATGATCAATTAGGTCATTTTCGTCCTCCCAAGGCTTATTCTTGTCCAATTAGGGTTTTTAACCAATCTTGTGCATCCAATAACTTTGTTTATGTCATTGAATTAATATTTAGGTCATTTTCCTCCTCCCTAGGCATATTCTTGTCCAACTAGGGTTTTTAACCAATCTTGTGCATCCAATAGGTGTGTTTGTGTCATTGGATGATCAATTAGGTCATTTTCTTCCTCCCTAGGCTTATTCTTGTCCAATTAGGGTTTTTAACCAATCTTGTGCATCCAATAGGTGTGTTTGTGTCATTGGATGATCAATTAGGTCATTTTCGTCCTCCCTAGGCTTATTCTTGTCCAATTAGGGTTTTTAACCAATCTTGTGCATCCGATAAGTTTGTTTGTGTCATTGAATTAATATTTAGGTCATTTACGTCCTCCCTAGGCATATTCTTGTCCAATTCGGGTTTTTAACCAATCTTGTGCATCCAATAGGTGTGTTTGTGTCATTGGATGATCAATTAGGTCATTTTCGTCCTCCCTAGGCTTATTCTTGTCCAATTAGGGTTTTTAACCAATCTTGTGCATCCAATAGGTGTGTTTGTGTCATTGGATGATCAATTAGGTCATTTTCGTCCTCCCTAGGCATATGCTTGTCCAACTAGGGTTTTTAACCAATCTTGTGCATCCAATAGGTGTGTTTGTGTCATTTGATGATCAATTAGGTCATTTTCGTCCTCCTTCGGCTTATTCTTGTCCAATTAAAGTTTTTAACCAATCTTGTGCATCAAATAGGTGTGTTTGTGTCATTGGATGATCAATTAGGTCATTTTCGTCCTCCCTAGGCTTATTCTTGTCCAATTAGAGTTTTTAACCAATCTTGTGCATCCAATAGGTGTGTTTGTGTCATTGGATGATCAATTAGGTCATTTTCTTCCTCCCTAGGCTTATTCTTGTCCAATTAGGGTTTTTAACCAATCTTGTGCATCCAATAGGTGTGTTTGTGTCATTGGATGATCAATTAGGTCATTTTCGTCCTCCCTAGGCTTATTCTCGACGAATTAGGGTTTTTAACCAATCTTGTGCATCCAATAGGTTCATTTGTGTCATTGGATTAACATTTAGGTCATTTTCGTCCTCGCTGGTCATATTCTTATCCAATTAGGGTTTTTGACCAATCTTGTGCATCCAATAGGTGTGTTTGTGTCATTGGATGATCAATTAGGTCATTTTCGTCCTCCCTAGGCTTATTCTTGTTAAATTAGGGCTTTTAACCAATCTTGTGCATCCAATAGGTGTGTTTGTGTCACTGGATGATCAATTAGGTCATTTTCTTCCTCCCTAGGCTTATTCTTGTCCAATTAGGGTTTTTAACCAATCTTGTGCATCCAATGGGTGTGTTTGTGTCATTGGATGATCAATTATGTCATTTTGATCCTCCCTAGGCTTATTCTTGTCCAATTAGGGTTTTTAACCAATCTTGTGCATCCAATAAGTTCATTTGTGTCATTGGATTAACATTTAGGTCATTTTCGTCCTCCCTAGGAATATTCTTGTCCAATTAGGGTTTTTAACCAATCTTGTGCATCCAGTAGGTGTGTTTGTGTCATTGGATATTCAATTAGGTCATTTTGATCCTCCCTAGGCTTATTCTTGTCCAATTAGGGTTTTTAACCAATCTTGTGCATCCAATAAGTTCATTTGTGTCATTGGATTAACATTTAGGTCATTTTCGTCCTCCCTAGGCATATTCTTGTCCAATTAGGGTTTTTAACCAATCTTGAGCATCCAATAGGTGTGTTTGTGTCATTGGATGATCAATTAGCTCATTTTCGTCCTCCCTAGGCTTATTCTTTTCCAATTAGGGTTTTTAACCAATCTTGTACATCCAATAGGTGTGTTTGTGTCATTGGATGATCAATTAGGTCATTTTCGTCCTCCCAAAGCTTATTCTCGACCAGTTAGGGTTTTTAACCAATCTTGTGCATCCAATAGGTTCATATGTGTCATTGGATTAACATTTAGGTCATTTTCGTCCTCCCTAGTCATATTCTTATCCAATTAGGGTTTTTGACCAATCTTGTGCATCCAATAGGTGTGTTTGTGTCATTGGATGATCAATTAGGTGATTTTTGTCCTTCCTACGCTTATTCTTGTTAAATTAGGGTTTTTAACCAATTTTGTGCATCCAGTAGGTGTGTTTGTGTCATTGGATGATCAATTAGGTCATTTTCTTCCTCCCTAGGCTTATTCTTGTCCAATTAGGGTTTTTAACCAATCTTCTACATCCAATAGATGTGTTTGTGTCATTAGATGATCAATTAGGTCATTTTCGTCCTCCCTAGGCTTATTCTTGTCCAATTAGGGTTTTTAACCAATCTTGTGCATCCAATAGGTGTGTTTGGGTCATTGGATGATCAATTACGTCATTTTCGTCCTCTTGAAGCTTATTCTCGACCAATTAGGGTTTTTAAACAATCTTGTGCATCCAATAGGTTCATTTGTGTCATTGGATTAACATTTAGGTCATTTTCGTCCTCGCTAGTCATATTCTTATCCAATTAGGGTTTTTGACCAATCTTGTGCATCCAATATGTGTGTTTGTGTCATTGGATGATCAATTAGGTCATTTTCGTCCTCCCTAGGCTTATTCTTGTTAAATTAGGGTTTTTAACCAATCTTGTGCATCCAATAGGTGTGTTTGTGTCATTGGATGATCAATTAGGTCATTTTCGTCCTCCCTATGCTTATTCTTGTCCAATTGGGGTTTTTAACCAATCTTGTGCATCCAATAAGTTCATTTGTGTCATTGGATTAACATTTAGGTCATTTTCGTCCTCCTTAGGCATATTCTTGTTCAATTAGGGTTTTTAACCAATCTTGTGCATCCAATAGGTGTGTTTGTGTCATTGGATGATCAATTAGGTCATTTTCTTCCTCCCTAGGCTTATTCTTGTCCAATTAGGGTTTTTAACCAATCTTGTGCATCCAATAGGTGTGTTTGTGTCATTGGATGATCAATTTGGTCATTTTCGTCCTCCCTAGGCTTATTCTTTTCCAATTAGGGTTTTTAACCAATCTTGTGCATCCAATAGGTGTGTTTGTGTCATTGGATGATCAATTAGGTCATTTTCGTCCTCCCTAGGCTTATTCTTGTCCAATTAGGGTTTTTAACCAATCTTGTGCATCCAACAAGTTTGTTTATGTCATTGAATTAATATTTAGGTCATTTTCGTCCTCCCTAGGCATATTCTTGTCCAATTAGGGTTTTTAACCAATCTTGTGAATCCAATAGGTGTGTTTGTGTCATTGGATGATCAATTAGGTCATTTTCGTCCACCCTAGGCTTATTCTTGACCAATTAGGGTTTTTAACCAATCTTGTGCATCCAATAAGTTGAGTTGTGTCATTGGATTAACATTTAGGTCATTTTCGTCCTCCCTAGGCTTATTCTTGTCCAATTAGGGTTTTTAATCAATCTTGTGCATCCAATAGGTGTGTTTGTGTCATTGGATGATTAATTAGGTCATTTTCGTCCTCCCTAGGCTTATTCTTGTCCAATTAGGGTTTTTAACCAATCTTGTGCATCCAATAGGTGTGTTTGTGTCATTGGATTAACATTTAGGTCATTTTCGTCCTCCCTAGGCTTGTTCTTGTCCAATTAGGGTTTTTAACCAATCTTGTGCATCCAATAGGTGTGTTTGTGTCATTGGATGATCAATTAGGTCATTTTCGTCCTCCCTAGGCTTATTCTTGTCCAATTAGGGTTTTTAACCAATCTTGTGCATCCAATAGGTGTGTTTGTGTCATTGGATGATCAATTAGGTCATTTGCGTCCTCCCTAGGCTTATTCTTGTCCAATTAGGGTTTTTAACCAATCTTGTGCATCCAATAGGTGTGTTTGTGTCATTGGATGATCAATTAGGTCATTGTTGTCCTCCCTAGGCTTATTCTTGTCCAATTAGGGTTTTTAACCAATCTTGTGCATCCAATAGGTGTGTTTGTGTCATTGGATGATCAATTAGGTCATTTTCGTCCTCCCTAGGCTTATTCTTGTCCAATTAGGGTTTTTAACCGATCTTGTGCATCCAATAAGTTCATTTGTGTCATTGGATTAACATTTAGGTCATTTTCGTCCTCCTTAGGCATATTCTTGTTCAATTAGGGTTTTTAACCAATCTTGTGCATCCAATAGGTGTGTTTGTGTCATTGGATGATCAATTAGGTCATTTTCTTCCTCCCTAGGCTTATTCTTGTCCAATTAGGGTTTTTAACCAATCTTGTGCATCCAATAGGTGTGTTTGTGTCATTGGATGATCAATTAGGTGTTTTTCGTCCTCCCTTGGCTTATTCTTTTTCAATTAGGGTTTTTAACCAATCTTGTGCATCCAATAGGTTTGTTTGTGTCATTGGATGATCAATTTGGTCATTTTCATCCTCCATAGGCTTATTCTTGTCCAATTAGGGTTTTTAACCAATCTTGTGCATCCAATGGGTGTGTTTGTGTCATTGGATGATCAATTATGTCATTTTGATCCTCCCTAGGCTTATTCTTGTCCAATTAGGGTTTTTAACCAATCTTGCGCATCCAATAAGTTCATTTGTGTCATTGGATTAACATTTAGGTCATTTTCGTCCTCCCTAAGCATATTCTTGTCCAATTAGGGTTTTTAACCAATCTTGTGCATCCAATAGGTGTGTTTGTGTCATTGGATATTCAATTAGGTCATTTTGATCCTCCCTAGGCTTATTCTTGTCCAATTAGGGTTTTTAACCAATCTTGTGCATCCAATAAGTTCATTTGTGTCATTGGATTAACATTTAGGTCATTTTCGTCCTCCCTAGGCATATTCTTGTCAAATTATGGTTTTTAACCAATCTTGAGCATCCAATAGGTGTGTTTGTGTCATTGGATGATCAATTAGGTCATTTTCGTCCTCCCAAAGCTTATTCTCGACCAGTTAGGGTTTTTAACCAATCTTGTGCATCCAATAGGTTCATATGTGTCATTGGATTAACATTTAGGTCATTTTCGTCCTCCCTAGTCATATTCTTATCCAATTAGGGTTTTTGACCAATCTTGTGCATCCAATAGGTGTGTTTGTGTCATTGGATGATCAATTAGGTGATTTTTGTCCTTCCTAGGCTTATTCTTGTTAAATTAGGGTTTTTAACCAATCTTGTGCATCCAATAGGTGTGTTTGTGTCATTAGATGATCAATTAGGTCATTTTCTTCCTCCCTAGGCTTATTCTTGTTCAATTAGTGTTTTTAACCAATCTTCTACATCCAATAGGTGTGTTTGTGTCATTGGATGATCAATTAGGTCATTTTCGTCCTCCCTAGGCTTATTCATGTCCAATTAGGATTTTTAACCAATCTTGTGCATCCAATAAGTTCATTTGTGTCATTGGATTAACATTTAGGTCATTTTCGTCCTCCTTAGGCATATTCTTGTTCAATTAGGGTTTTTAACCAATCTTGTGCATCCAATAGGTGTGTTTGTGTCATTGGATGATCAATTGGGTCATTTTCGTCCTCCCTAGGCTTATTCTCGACCAATTAGGGTTTTTAACCAATCTTGTGCATCCAATAGGTTCATTTGTGTCATTGGATTAACATTTAGGTCATTTTCGTCCTCGCTGGTCATATTCTTATCCAATTAGGGTTTTTGACCAATCTTGTGCATCCAATAGGTGTGTTTGTGTCATTGGATGATCAATTAGGTCATTTTCGTCCTCCCTAGGCTTTTTCTTGTTAAATTAGGTCTTTTAACCAATCTTGTGCATCCAATAGGTGTGTTTGTGTCACTGGATGATCAATTAGGTCATTTTCTTCCTCCCTAGGCTTATTCTTGTCCAATTAGGGTTTTTAACCAATCTTGTGCATCCAATAGGTGTGTTTGTGTCATTGAATATTCAATTAGGTCATTTTGATCCTCCCTAGGCTTATTCTTGTCCAATTAGGGTTTTTAACCAATCTTGTGCATCCAATAAATTCATTTGTGTCATTGGATTAACATTTAGGTCATTTTCGTCCTCCTTAGGCATATTCTTGTTCAATTAGGGTTTTTAACCAATCTTGTGCATCCAATAGGTGTGTATGTGTCATTGGATGATCAATTAGGTCATTTTCTTCCTCCTTAGGCTTATTCTTGTCCAATTAGGGTTTTTAACCACTCTTGTGCATCCAATAGGTGTGTTTGTGTCATTGGATGATCAATTAGGTCATTTTCGTCCTCCCTTGGCTTATTCTTGTTCAATTAGGGTTTTTAACCAATCTTGTGCATCCAATAGGTTTGTTTGTGTCATTGGATGATCAATTTGGTCATTTTCGTCCTCCCTAGGCTTATTCTTGTCCAATTAGGGTTTTTAACCAATCTTGTGAATCCAATAGGTGTGTTTGTGTCATTGGATGATCAATTACGTCATTTTGATCCTCCATAGGCTTATTCTTGTCCAATTAGGGTTTTTAACCAATCTTGTGCATCCAATGGGTGTATTTGTGTCATTGGATGATCAATTATGTCATTTTGATCCTCCCTAGGCTTATTCTTGTCCAATTAGGGTTTTTAACCAATCTTGTGCATCCAATAAGTTCATTTGTGTCATTGGATTAACATTTAGGTCATTTTCGTCCTCCCTAGGAATATTCTTGTCCAATTAGGGTTTTTAACCAATCTTGTGCATCCAATAGGTGTGTTTGTGTCATTGGATATTCAATTAGGTCATTTTGATCCTCCCTAGGCTTATTCTTGTCCAATTAGGGTTTTTAACCAATCTTGTGCATCCAATAAGTTCATTTGTGTCATTGGATAACATTTAGGTCATTTTCGTCCTCCCTAGGCATATTCTTGTCCAATTAGGGTTTTTAACCAATCTTGAGCATCCAATAGGTGTGTTTGTGTCATTGGATGATCAATTAGCTCATTTTCGTCCTCCCTAGGCTTATTCTTTTCCAATTAGGGTTTTTAACCAATCTTGTGCATCCAAAAGGTGTGTTTGTGTCATTGGATGATCAATTAGGTCATTGTCGTCCTCCCAAAGCTTATTCTCGACCAGTTAGGGTTTTTAACCAATCTTGTGCATCCAATAGGTTCATATGTGTCATTGGATTAACATTTAGGTCATTTTCGTCCTCCCTAGTCATATTCTTATCCAATTAGGGTTTTTGACCAATCTTGTGCATCCAATAGGTGTGTTTGTGTCATTGGATGATCAATTAGGTGATTTTTGTCCTTCCTAGGCTTATTCTTGTTAAATTAGGATTTTTAACCAATCTTGTGCATCCAACAGGTGTGTTTGTGTCATTGGATGATCAATTAGGTCATTTTCTTCCTCCCTAGGCTTATTCTTCTCCAATTAGGGTTTTTAACCAATCTTCTGCATCCAATAGATGTGTTTGTGTCATTGGATGATCAATTAGGTCATTTTCGTCCTCCCTAGGCTTATTCTTGTCCAATTAGGGTTTTTAACCAATCTTGTGCATCCAATAGGTGTGTTTGGGTCATTGGATGATCAATTACGTCATTTTCGTCCTCTTGAAGCTTATTCTCGACCAATTAGGGTTTTTAACCAATCTTGTGCATCCAATAGGTTCATTTGTGTCATTGGATTAACATTTAGGTCATTTTCGTCCTCGCTAGTCATATTCTTATCCAATTAGGGTTTTTGACCAATCTTGTGCATCCAATAGGTGTGTTTGTGTCACTGGATGATCAATTAGGTCATTTTCGTCCTACCTAGGCTTATTCTTGTTAAATTAGGGTTTTTAACCAATCTTGTGCATCCAATAGGTGTGTTTGTGTCATTGGATGATCAATTAGGTCATTTTCGTCCTCCCTATGCTTATTCTTGTCCAATTGGGGTTTTTAACCAATCTTGTGCATCCAATAAGTTCATTTGTGTCATTGGATTAACATTTAGGTCACTTTCGTACTCCTTAGGCATATTCTTGTTCCATTTGGGTTTTTAACCAATCTAGTGCATCCAATAGGTGTGTTTGTGTCATTGGATGATCAATTAGGTCATTTTCGTCCTCCCTAGGCTTATTCTTGTCCAATTAGGGTTTTTAACCAATCTTGTGCATCCAATGGGTGTGTTTGTGTCATTGGATGATCAATTATGTCATTTTGATCCTCCCTAGGCTTATTCTTGTCCAATTAGGGTTTTTAACCAATCTTGTGCATCCAATAAGTTCATTTGTGTCATTGGATTAACATTTAGGTCATTTTCGTCCTCCCTAGGAATATTCTTGTCCAATTAGGGTTTTTAACCAATCTTGTGCATCCAATAGGTGTGTTTGTGTCATTGGATATTCAATTAGGTCATTTTGATCCTCCCTTGGCTTATTCTTGTCCAATTAGGGTTTTTAACCAATCTTGTGCATCCAATAAGTTCATTTGTGTCATTGGATTAACATTTAGGTCATTTTCGTCCTCCCTAGGCATATTCTTGTCCAATTAGGGTTTTTAACCAATCTTGTGCTTCCCATAGGTGTGTTTGTGTCATTGGATGATCAATTAGGTCATTTTCGTCCTCCCTAGGCTTATTCTTGTCCAATTAGGGTTTTCAAACCAATCTTGTGCATCCAATAAGTTCATTTGTGTCATTGGATGATCAATTAGGTCATTTTCGTCCTCCCTAGGCATATTCTTGTCCAACTAGGGTTTTTAACCAATCTTGTGCATCCAATAGGTGTGTTTGTGTCATTGGATGATCAATTAGGTCATTTTCGTCCTCCCTAGGGATATTCTTGTCCAATTAGGATTTTTAACCAATCTTGTGCATCCAATAGGTGTGTTTGTGTCATTGGATGATCAATTAGGTCATTTTCTTCCTCCCTAGGCTTATTCTTGTCCAATTAGGGTTTTTAACCAATCTTGTGCATCCAATAGGTGTGTTTGTGTCATTGGATGATCAATTAGGTCATTTTCGTCCTCCCTAGGCTTATTCTCGACGAATTAGGGTTTTTAACCAATCTTGTGCATCCAATAGGTTCATTTGTGTCATTGGATTAACATTTAGGTCATTTTCATCCTCGCTGGTCATATTCTTATCCAATTAGGGTTTTTGACCAATCTTGTGCATCCAACAGGTGTGTTTGTGTCATTGGATGATCAATTAGGTCATTTTCGTCCTCCCTAGGCTTTTTCTTGTTAAATTAGGGCTTTTAACCAATCTTGTGCATCCAATAGGTGTGTTTGTGTCACTGGATGATCAATTAGGTCATTTTCGTCCTCCCTATGCTTATTCTTGTCCAATTGGGGTTTTTAACCAATCTTGTGCATCCAATAAGTTCATTTGTGTCATTGGATTAACATTTAGGTCATTTTCGTCCTCCATAGGCATATTCTTGTTCAATTAGGGTTTTTAACCAATCTTGTGCATCCAATAGGTGTGTTTGTGTCATTGAATATTCAATTAGGTCATTTTGATCCTCCCTAGGCTTATTCTTGTCCAATTAGGGTTTTTAACCAATCTTGTGCATCCAATAAGTTCATTTGTGTCATTGGATTAACATTTAGGTCATTTTCGTCCTCCTTAGGCATATTTATGTTCAATTAGGGTTTTTAACCAATCTTGTGCATCCAATAGGTGTGTTTGTGTCATTGGATGATCAATTAGGTCATTTTCGTCCTCCCTAGGCTTATTCTTGTCCAATTTGGGTTTTTAATCGATCTTGTGCATCCAAGAAGTTCAATTGTGTCATTGGATTAACATTTAGGTCATTTTCGTCCTCCTTAGGCATATTCTTGTTCAATTTGGGTTTTTAACCAATCTTGTGCATCCAATAGGTGTGTTTGTGTCATTGGATGATCAATTAGGTCATCTTCTTCCTCCCTAGGCTTATTCTTGTCCAATTAGGGTTTTTAACCAATCTTGTGCATCCAACAGGTGTGTTTGTGTCATTGGATGATCAATTAGGTCATTTTCGTCCTCCCTTGGCTTATTCTTGTTCAATTAGGGTTTTTAACCAATCTTGTGCATCCAATAGGTTTGTTTGTGTCATTGGATGATCAATTTGGTGATTTTCGTCCTCCCTAGGCTTATTCTTGTCCAATTAGGGTTTTTAACCAATCTTGTGAATCCAATAGGTGTGTTTGTGTCATTGGATGATCAATTACGTCATTTTGATCCTCCATAGGCTTATTCTTGTCCAATTAGGGTTTTTAACCAATCTTGTGCATCCAATAGGTGTGTTTGTGTCATTGGATGATCAATTTGGTCATTTTCGTCCTCCGTCGGCTTATTCTTGTCCAATTAGGGTTTTTAACCAATCTTGTGCATCCAATAAGTTCATTTGTGTCATTGGATTAACATTTAGGTTATTTTCGTCCTCTTTAAGCATATTCTTGTTCAATTAGGGTTTTTAACCAATCCTGTGCATCCAATAGGTTCATCTGTGTCATTGGATTAACATTTAGGTCCTTTTCGTCCTCCCTAGGCATATTCTTGTCCAATTAGGGTTTTTAACCAATCTTGTGCATCCAATAAGTTCGTTTGTGTCATTGGATTAACATTTAGGTCATTTTCGTCCTCCTTAGGCATATTCTTGTTCAATTAGGGTTTTTAACCAATCTTGTGCATCCAATAGGTGTGTTTGTGTCATTGGATGATCAATTAGGTCATTTTCGTCCTCCCTAGGCTTGTTCTTGTCCAATTTGGGTTTTTAATCGATCTTGTGCATCCAATAAGTTCATTTGTGTCATTGGATTAACATTTAGGTCATTTTCGTCCTCCTTAGGCATATTCTTGTTCAATTAGGGTTTTTAACCAATCTGGTGCATCCAATAAGTTCATTTGTGTCACTGGATTAACATTTAAGTCATTTTCGTCCTCCCTAGGCATATTCTTGTCCAATTTGGGTTTTTAACCAATCTTGCGCATCCAATAGGTGTGTTTGTGTCATTGGATGATCAATTAGGTCATTTTCGTCCTCCCTAGGCTTATTCTTGTCCAATTAGGGTTTTTAACCAATCTTGTGCATCCAATAAGTTCATTTGTGTCATTGGATTAACATTTAAGTCATTTTCGTCCTCCTTAGGCATATTCTTGTTCAATTAGGATTTTTAACCAATCTTGTGCATCCAATAGGTGTGTTTGTGTCATTGGATGATCAATTAGGTCATTTTCTTCCTCCCTAGGCTTATTCTTGTCCAATTAGGGTTTTTAACCAATCTTGTGCATCCAATAGGTGTGTTTGTGTCATTGGATGATCAATTAGGTCATTTTCGTCCTCCCTAGGCTTATTCTCGACGAATTAGGGTTTTTAACCAATCTTGTGCATCCAATAGGTTCATTTGTGTCATTGGATTAACATTTAGGTCATTTTCATCCTCGCTGGTCATATTCTTATCCAATTAGGGTTTTTGACCAATCTTGTGCATCCAACAGGTGTGTTTGTGTCATTGGATGATCAATTAGGTCATTTTCGTCCTCCCTAGGCTTTTTCTTGTTAAATTAGGGCTTTTAACCAATCTTGTGCATCCAATAGGTGTGTTTGTGTCACTGGATGATCAATTAGGTCATTTTCGTCCTCCCTATGCTTATTCTTGTCCAATTGGGGTTTTTAACCAATCTTGTGCATCCAATAAGTTCATTTGTGTCATTGGATTAACATTTAGGTCATTTTCGTCCTCCTTAGGCATATTCTTGTTCAATTAGGGTTTTTAAACAATCTTGTGCATCCAATAGGTGTGTTTGTGTCATTGAATATTCAATTAGGTCATTTTGATCCTCCCTAGGCTTATTCTTGTCCAATTAGGGTTTTTAACCAATCTTGTGCATCCAATAAGTTCATTTGTGTCATTGGATTAACATTTAGGTCATTTTCGTCCTCCTTAGGCATATTCTTGTTCAATTAGGGTTTTTAACCAATCTTGTGCATCCAATAGGTGTGTTTGTGTCATTGGATGATCAATTAGGTCGTTTTCGTCCTCCCTAGGCTTATTCTTGTCCAATTTGGGTTTTTAATCGATCTTGTGCATCCAAGAAGTTCATTTGTGTCATTGGATTAACATTTAGGTCATTTTCGTCCTCCTTAGGCATATTCTTGTTCAATTAGGGTTTTTAACCAATCTTGTGCATCCAATAGGTGTGTTTGTGTCATTGGATGATCAATTAGGTCATTTTCGTCCTCCCTTGGCTTATTCTTGTTCAATTAGGGTTTTTAACCAATCTTGTGCATCCAATAGGTTTGTTTGTGTCATTGGATGATCAATTTGGTCATTTTCGTCCTCCCTAGGCTTATTCTTGTCCAATTAGGGTTTTTAACCAATCTTGTGAATCCAATAGGTGTGTTTGTGTCATTGGATGATCAATTACGTCATTTTGATCCTCCATAGGCTTATTCTTGTCCAATTAGGGTTTTTAACCAATCTTGTGCATCCAATAGGTGTGTTTGTGTCATTGGATGATCAATTTGGTCATTTTCGTCCTCCGTCGGCTTATTCTTGTCCAATTATGGTTTTTAACCAATCTTGTGCATCCAATAAGTTCATTTGTGTCATTGGATTAACATTTAGGTTATTTTCGTCCTCTTTAGGCATATTCTTGTTCAATTAGGGTTTTTAACCAATCTTGTGCATCCAATAGGTTCATTTGTGTCATTGGATTAACATTTAGGTCATTTTCGTCCTCCCTAGGCATATTCTTGTCCAATTAGGGTTTTTAACCAATCTTGTGCATCCAATAAGTTCGTTTGTGTCATTGGATTAACATTTAGGTCATTTTCGTCCTCCTTAGGCATATTCTTGTTCAATTAGGGTTTTTAACCAATCTTGTGCATCCAATAGGTGTGTTTGTGTCATTGGATGATCAATTAGGTCATTTTCGTCCTCCCTAGGCTTATTCTTGTCCAATTTGGGTTTTTAATCGATCTTGTGCATCCAATAAGTTCATTTGTGTCATTGGATTAACATTTAGGTCATTTTCGTCCTCCTTAGGCATATTCTTGTTCAATTAGGGTTTTTAACCAATCTTGTGCATCCAATAGGTGTGTTTGTGTCATTGGATGATCAATTAGGTCATTTTCTTCCTCCCTAGGCTTATTCTTGTCCAATTAGGGTTTTTAACCAATCTTGTGCATCCAACAGGTGTGTTTGTGTCATTGGATGATCAATTAGGTCATTTTCGTCCTCCCTTGGCTTATTCTTGTTCAATTAGGGTTTTTAACCAATCTTGTGCATCCAATAGGTTTGTTTGTGTCATTGGATGATCAATTTAGTCATTTTCGTCCTCCCTAGGCTTATTCTTGTCCAATTAGGGTTTTTAACCAATCTTGTGAATCTAATAGGTGTGTTTGTGTCATTGGATGATCAATTACGTCATTTTGATCCTCCATAGGCTTATTCTTGTCCAATTAGGGTTTTTAACCAATCTTGTGCATCCAATGGGTGTGTTTGTGTCATTGGATGATCAATTACGTCATTTTGATCCTCCCTAGGCTTATTCTTGTCCAATTAGGGTTTTTAACCAATCTTGTGCATCCAATAAGTTCATTTGTGTCATTGGATTAACATTTAGGTCATTTTCGTCCTCCTTAGGCATATTCTTGTTCAATTAGGGTTTTTAACCAATCTTGTGCATCCAATAGGTGTGTTTGTGTCATTGGATGATCAATTAGGTCATTTTCGTCCTCCCTAGGCTTATTCTTGTCCAATTAGGATTTTTAACCAATCTTGTGCATCCAATAAGTTCATTTGTGTCATTGGATTAACATTTAGGTCATTTTCGTCCTCCTTAGGCATATTCTTGTTCAATTAGGGTTTTTAACCAATCTTGTGCATCCAATAGGTGTGTTTGTGTCATTGGATATTCAATTAGGTCATTTTGATCCTCCCTAGGCTTATTCTTGTCCAATTAGGGTTTTTAACCAATCTTGTGCATCCAATAAGTTCATTTGTGTCATTGGATTAACATTTAGGTCATTTTCGTCCTCCCTAGGCATATTCTTGTCCAATTAGGGTTTTTAACCAATCTTGAGCATCCAATAGGTGTGTTTGTGTCATTGGATGATCAATTAGCTCATTTTCGTCCTCCCTAGGCTTATTCTTTTCCAATTAGGGTTTTTAACCAATCTTGTACATCCAATAGGTGTGTTTGTGTCATTGGATGATCAATTAGGTCATTTTCGTCCTCCCAAAGCTTATTCTCGACCAGTTAGGGTTTTTAACCAATCTTGTGCATCCAATAGGTTCATATGTGTCATTGGATTAACATTTAGGTCATTTTCGTCCTCCCTAGTCATATTCTTATCCAATTAGGGTTTTTGACCAATCTTGTGCATCCAATAGGTGTGTTTGTGTCATTGGATGATCAATTAGGTCATTTTCGTCCTCCCTAGGCTTATTCTTGTTAAATTAGGGTTTTTAACCAATCTTGTGCATCCAATAGGTGTGTTTGTGTCATTGGATGATCAATTAGGTCATTTTCTTCCTCCCTAGGCTTATTCTTGTCCAATTAGGGTTTTTAACCAATCTTGTGCATCCAATAGGTGTGTTTGAGTCATTGGATGATCAATTAGGTCATTTTCGTCCTCCCTAGGCTTATTCTCGTCCAATTAGGGTTTTTAACCAATCTTGTGCATCCAATAGGTTCATTTGTGTCATTGGATTAACATTTAGGTCATTTTCGTCCTCCCTAGTCATATTCTTATCCAATTAGAGTTTTTGACCAATCTTGTGCATCCAATAGGTGTGTTTGTGTCATTGGATGATCAATTAGGTCATTTTCGTCCTCCCTAAGCTTATTCTTGTTAAATTAGGGTTTTTAACCAATCTTGTGCATCCAATAGGTGTGTTTGTGTCATTGGATGATCAATTAGGTCATTTTCTTCCTCCCTAGGCTTATTCTTGTCCAATTAGGGTTTTTAACCAATCTTGTGCATCCAATAGGTGTGTTTGTGTCATTGGATGATCAATTAGGTCATTTTCGTCCTCCTGAAGCTTATTCTCGACTAATTAGGGTTTTTAACCAATCTTGTGCATCCAATAGGTTCATTTGTGTCATTGGATTAACATTTAGGTCATTTTCGTCCTCCCTAGTCATATTCTTATCCAATTAGGATTTTTAACCAATCTTGTGCATCCAATAGGTGTGTTTGTGTCATTGGATGATCAATAAGGTCATTTTAATCCTCCCTAGGCTTATTCTTGTCCAATTAGGGTTTTTAACCAATCTTGTGCATCCAATAAGTTCATTTGTGTCATTGGATTAACATTTAGGTCATTTTCGTCCTCCCTAGGCATATTCTTGTCCAATTAGGGTTTTTAACCAATCTTGTGCATCCAATAGGTGTGTTTGTGTCATTGAATATTCAATTAGGTCATTTTGATCCTCCTTAGGCTTATTCTTGTCCAATTAGGGTTTTTAACCAATCTTGTGCATCCAATAAGTTCATTTGTGTCATTGGATTAACATTTAGGTCATTTTCGTCCTCCTTAGGCATATTCTTGTTCAATTAGGGTTTTTAACCAATCTTGTGCATCCAATAGGTGTGGTTGTGTCATTGGATGATCAATTAGGTCATTTTCGTCCTCCCTAGGCTTATTCTTGTCCAATTAGGGTTTTTAACCGATCTTGTGCATCCAATAAGTTCATTTGTGTCATTGGATTAACATTTAGGTCATTTTCGTCCTCCTTAGGCATATTCTTGTTCAATTAGGGTTTTTAACCAATCTTGTGCATCCAATAGGTGTGTTTGTGTCATTGGATGATCATTTAGGTCATTTTCTTCCTCCCTAGGCTTATTCTTGTCCAATTAGGGTTTTTAACCAATCTTGTGCATCCAATAGGTGTGTTTGTGTCATTGGATGATCAATTAGGTCATTTTCGTCCTCCCTAGGCTTATTCTTGCCCAATTAGGGTTTTTCACCAATCTTGTGCATCCAATAAGTTGAGTTGTGTCATTGGATTAGCATTTAGGTCATTTTCGTCCTCCCTAGGCTTATTCTTGTCCAATTAGGATTTTTAACCAATCTTGTGCATCCAATAAGTTCATTTGTGTCATTGGATGATCAATTAGGTCATTTTCGTCCTCCCTATGCATATTCTTGTCCAACTAGGGTTTTTAACCAATCTTGTGCATCCAATAGGTGTGTTTGTGTCATTGGATGATCAATTAGGTCATTTTCTTCCTCCCTAGGCTTATTCTTGTCCAATTAGGGTTTTTAACCAATCTTGTGCATCCAATAGGTGTGTTTGTGTCATTGGATGATCAATTAGGTCATTTTCGTCCTCCCTAGGCTTATTCTTGTCCAATTAGGGTTTTTAACCAATCTTGTGCATCCAATAAGTTCATTTGTGTCATTGGATTAACATTTAAGTCATTTTCTTCCTCCCTAGGCATATTCTTGTCCAATTAGGGTTTTTAACCAATCTTGTGCATCCAATAGGTGTGTTTGTGTCATTGGATGATCAATTAGGTCATTTTCTTCCTCCCTACGCTTATTCTTGTCCAATTAGGTGTTTTAACCAATCTTGTGCATCCAATAAGTTGAGTTGTGTCATTGGATTAACATTTAGGTCATTTTCGTTCTCCCTAGGCTTATTCTTGTCCAATTAGGGTTTTTAACCAATCTTGTGCATCCAATAGGTGTGTTTGTGTCATTGGATGATCAATTAGGGTTTTTAACTAATCTTGTGCATCAAATAAGTTCATTTGTGTCATTGGATGATCAATTAGGTCATTTTCGTCCTCCCTAGGCATATTCTTGTCCAATTAGGGTTTTTAACCAATCTTGTGCATCCAATAGGTGTGTTTGTGTCATTGGATGATCAATTAGGTCATTTTCGTCCTCCCTAGGCTTATTCTTGTCCAATTAAGGTTTTTAACCAATCTTGTGCATCCAATAAGTTCTTTGTGTCATTGGATTAACATTTAGGTCATTTTCGTCCTCCTTAGGCATATTCTTGTTCAATTAGGGTTTTTAACCAATCTTGTGCATCCAATAGGTGTGTTTGTGTCATTGGATGATCAATTAGGTCATTTTCGTCCTCCCTAGGCTTATTCTGGACCAATTAGGGTTTTTAACCAATCTTGTGCATCCAATAGGTTCATTTGTGTCATTGGATTAACATTTAGGTCATTTTCGTCCTCCCTAGTCATATTCTTATCCAATTAGGGTTTTTGACCAATCTTGTGTATCCAATAGGTGTGTTTGTGTCATTGGATGATCAATTAAGTCATTTTCGTCCTCCCTAGGCTTATTCTTGTTAAATTAGGGTTTTTAACCAATCTTGTGCATCCAATAGGAGTGTTTGTGTCACTGGATGATCACTTAGGTCATTTTCTTCCTCCCTAGGCTTATTCTTGTCCAATTTGGGTTTTTAACCAATCTTGTGCATCCAATAGGTGTGTTTGTGTCATTGGATGATCAATTAGGTCATTTTCTTCCTCCCTAGGCTTATTCTTGTCCAATTAGGGTTTTTAACCAATCTTGTGCATCCAATAGGTGTGTTTGTGTCATTGGATGGTCAATTAAGTTATTTTCGTCCTCCCTAGGCTTATTCTTGTCCAATTAGGGTTTTTAACCAATCTTGTGCATCCAATAGGTGTGTTTGTGTCATTGGATGATCAATTAGGTCATTTTCTTCCTCCCTAGGCTTATTCTTGTCCAATTAGGGTTTTTAACCAATCTTGTGCATCCAATAGGTGTGTTTGTGTCATTGGATGATCAATTAGGTCATTTTCATCCTGTCTAGGCTTATTCTTGTCCAATTAGGGTTTTTAACCAATCTTGTGCATCCAATAAGTTCATTTGTGTCATTGAATTAACATTTAGTTCATTTTCGTCCTCCCTAGGCTTATTCTTGTTCAATTAGGGTTTTTAACCAAACTTGTGCATCCAATAGGTTTGTTTGTGTCATTGGATGATTAATTAGGTCATTTTCGTCCTCCCTAGGCTTAATTTTGTCCAATTAGGGTTTTTAACCAATCTTGTGCATCCAATAGGTGTGTTTGTGTCATTGGATGATCAATTAGGTCATTTTCTTCCTCCCTAGGCTTATTCTTGTCCAATTAGGGTTTTTAACCAATCTTGTGCATCCAATAGGTGTGTTTGTGTCATTGGATGATCAATTAGGTCATTTTCGCCCTCCTTAGGCTTATTCTTGTCCAATTTGGGTTTTTAACCAATGTTGTCCATCCAATAGGTGTGTTTGTGTCATTGGATGATCAATTAGGTCATTTTCTTCCTCCCTAGGCTTATTCTTGTCCAATTAGGGTTTTTAACCAATCTTGTGCATCCAATAGGTGTGTTTGTGTCATTGGATGATCAATTAGGTCATTTTCGTCCTCCCTTGGCTTATTCTTGTTCAATTAGGATTTTTAACCAATCTTGTGCATCCAATAGGTTTGTTTGTGTCATTGGATGATCAATTTGGTCATTTTCGGCCTCCCTAGGCTTATTCTTGTTCAATTAGGATTTTTAACCAATCTTGTGCATCCATTAGGTTTGTTTGTGTCATTGGATGATCAATTTGGTCATTTTCGTCCTCCCTAGGCTTATTCTTGTCCAATTAGGGTTTTTAACCAATCTTGTGCATCCAATAGGTGTGTTTGTGTCATTGGATATTCAATTAGGTCATTTTGATCCTCCCTAGGCTTATTCTTGTCCAATTAGGGTTTTTAACCAATCTTGTGCATCCAATAAGTTCATTTGTGTCATTGGATTAACATTTAGGTCATTTTCGTCCTCGCTAGTCATATTCTTGTTCAATTAGGGTTTTTAACCAATCTTGTGCATCCAATAGGTGTGTTTGTGTCATTAAATGATCAATTAGGTCATTTTCTTCCTCCCTAGGCTTATTCTTGTCCAATTAGGGTTTTTAACCAATCTTGTGCATCCAATAGGTGTGTTTGTGTCATTGGATGATCAATTAGGTCATTTTCGTCCTCCCTAGGCTTATTCTTGTTCAATTAGGGTTTTTAACCAATCTTGTGCATCCAATAGGTTTGTTTGTGTCACTGGATGATCAATTTGGTCATTTTCGGCCTCCCTAGGCTTATTCTTGTTCAATTAGGGTTTTTAACCAATCTTGTGCATCCATTAGGTTTGTTTGTGTCATTGGATGATCAATTTGGTCATTTTCGTCCTCCCTAGGCATATTCTTGTCCAATTATGGCTTTTAACCAATCTTGTGCATCCAATAGGTGTGTTTGTGTCATTGGATGATCAATTACGTCATTTTGATCCTCCCTAGGCTTATTCTTGTCCAATTAGGGTTTTTAACCAATCTTGTGCACCCAATAGGTGTGTTTGTGTCATAGGATGATCAATTAGGTCATTTTCGTCCTCCCTAGGCTTATTCTTGTTCAATTAGTGTTTTTAACCAATCTTGTGCATCCAATAGGTTTGTTTGTGTCATTGGATGATGAATTTCGTCATTTTCGTCCTCCCTAGGCTTATTCTTTTACAATTAGGATTTTTAACCAATCTTGTGCATCCAATAGGTGTGTTTGTGTCATTGGATGATCAGTTAGGTCATTTTCGTCCTCCCTAGGCTTATTCTTGTCCAATTAGGGTTTTTAACCAATCTTGTGCATCCAATAGGTGTGTTTGTGTCATTGGATGATCAATTAGGTCACTTTCTTCCTCTCTAGGCTTATTCTTGTCTAATTAGGGTTTTTAACCAATCTTGTGCATCCAATAAGTTCATTTGTGTCATGGGATTAACATTTAGGTCATTTTCGTCCTCCTTAGGCATATTCTTGTTCAATTAGGGTTTTTAACCAATCTTGTGCATCCAATAGGAGTGTTTGTGTCATTGGATGATCAATTAGGTCATTTTCTTCCTCCCTAGGCTTATTCTTGTCCAATTAGGGTTGGGTTTTTAACCAATCTTGTGCATCCAATAGGTGTGTTTGAGTCATTGGATGATCAATTAGGTCATTTTCGTCCTCCCTAGGCTTATTCTCGACCAATTAGGGTTTTTAACCAATCTTGTGCATCCAATAGGTTCATTTGTGTCATTGGATTAACATTTAGGTCATTTTCGTCCTCCCTAGTCATATTCTTAATCAATTAGGGTTTTTGACCAATCTTGTGCATCCAATAGGTGTGTTTGGGTCATTGGATGATCAATTACGTCATTTTCGTCCTCCCTAGGCTTATTCTCGACCAATTAGGGTTTTTAACCAATCTTCTGCATCCAATAGGTTCATTTGTGTCATTGGATTAACATTTAGGTCATTTTCGTCCTCGCTAGTCATATTCTTAACCTATTAGGGGTTTTGACCAATCTTGTGCATCCAATAGGTGTGTTTGTGTCATTGGATGATCAATTAGGTCATTTTCGTCCTCCCTAGGCTTATTCTTGTTAAATTAGGGTTTTTAACCAATCTTGTGCATCCACTAGGTGTGTTTGTGTCATTGGATGATCAATTAGGTCATTTTCATCCTAGGCTTATTCTTGTCCAATTGGGGTTTTTAACCAATCTTGTGCATCCAATAAGTTCATTTGTGTCATTGGATTAACATTTAGGTCATTTTCGTCCTCCTTAGGCATATTCTTGTTCAATTAGGAGTTTTAACCAATCTTGTGCATCCAATAGGTGTGTTTGTGTCATTGGATGATCAATTAGGTCATTTTCTTCCTCCCTATGCTTATTCGTGTCCAATTAGGGCTTTTAACCAATCTTGTGCATCCAATAGGTGTGTTTGTGTCACTGGATGATCAATTAGGTCATTTTCTTCCTCCCTAGGCTTATTCTTGTCCAATTAGGGTTTTTAACCAATCTTGTGCATCCTATAGGTGTGTTTGTGTCATTGGATGATCAATTAGGTCATTCTCGTCCTCCCTAGGCTTATTCTTGTCCAATTAGGGTTTTTAACCAATCTTGTGCATCCAATAGGTGTGTTTGTGTCATTGGATGATCAGTTAGGTCATTTTCGTCCTCCCTAGGCTTATTCTTGTCCAATTAGGGTTTTTAACCAATCTTGTGCATCCAATAGGTGTGTTTGGGTCATTGGATGATCAATTAGTTCATTTTCGTCCTCCCGAAGCTTATTCTCGACCAATTAGGGTTTTTAACCAATCTTGTGCATCCAATAGGTGTGTTTGTGTCATTGGATGATCAATTAGGCCATTTTCGTCCTCCCTAGGCTTATTCTTGTCCAATTAGGGTTTTTTAACCAATCTTGTGCATCCAATAAGTTCATTTGTGTCATTGGATTAACATTTAGGTCATTTTCGTCCTCCTTAGGCATATTCTTGTTCAATTAGGGGTTTTAACCAATCTTGTGCATCCAATAGGTGTGTTTGTGTCATTGGATGATCAATTAGGTCATTTTCTTCCTCCCTAGGTTTATTCTTGTCCAATTAGGGTTTTTAACCAATCTTGTGCATCCAATAGGTGTGTTTGAGTCATTGGATGATCAATTAGGTCCATTTCGTCCTCCCTAGGCTTATTCTTGTTCAATTAGGGTTTTTAACCAATCTTGTGCATCCAATAGGTTTGTTTGTGTCATTGGATGATCAATTTGGTCATTTTCGTCCTCCCTAGGGTTATTCTTGTCCAATTAGGGTTTTTAACCAATCTTGTGCATCCAATAGGTGTGTTTGTGTCATTGGATGATCAATTACGTCATTTTGATCCTCCCTAGGCTTATTCTTGTCCAATTAGGGTTTTTAACCAATCTTGTGCACCCAATAGGTGTGTTTGTGTCATAGGATGATTAATTAGGTCATTTTCGTCCTCCCTAGGCTTATTCTTGTTCAATTAGTGTTTTTAACCAATCTTGTGCATCCAATAGGTTTGTTTGTGTCATTGGATGATGAATTTCGTCATTTTCGTCCACCCTAGGCTTATTGTTTTACAATTAGGGTTTTTAACCAATCTTGTGCATCCAATAGGTGTGTTTGTGTCATTGGATGATCAGTTAGGTCATTTTCGTCCTCCCTAGGCTTATTCTTGTCCAATTAGGGTTTTTAACCAATCTTGTGCATCCAATAGGTGTGTTTGTGTCATTGGATGATCAATTAGGTCACTTTCGTCCTCTCTAGGCTTATTCTTGTCTAATTAGGGTTTTTAACCAATCTTGTGCATCCAATAAGTTCATTTGTGTCATTGGATTAACATTTAGGTCATTTTCGTCCTCCTTAGGCATATTCTTGTTCAATTAGGATTTTTAACCAATCTTGTGCATCCAATAGGTGTGTTTGTGTCATTGGATGATCAATTAGGTCACTTTCGTCCTCTCTAGGCTTATTCTTGTCTAATTAGGGTTTTTAACCAATCTTGTGCATCCAATAAGTTCATTTGTGTCATTGGATTAACATTTTGGTCATTTTCGTCCTCCTTAGGCATATTCTTGTTCAATTAGGGTTTTTAACCAATCTTGTGCATCAAATAGGTGTGTTTGTGTCATTGGATGATCAATTAGGTCATTTTCTTCCTCCCTAGGCTTATTCTTGTCCAATTAGGGTTTTTAACCAATCTTGTGCATCCAATAGGTGTGTTTGAGTCATTGGATGATCAATTAGGTCATTTTCGTCCTCCCTTGGTTTATTCTCGACCAATTAGGGTTTTTAACCAATCTTGTGCATCCAATTGGTTCATTTGTGTCATTGGATTAACATTTAGGTCATTTTCGTCCTCCCTAGTCATATTCTTATCCAATTAGGGTTTTTGACCAATCTTGTGCATCCAATAGGTGTGTTTGTGTCATTGGATGATCAATTAGGTCATTTTCGTCCTCCCTAGGCTTATTCTTGTTAAATTAGGGTTTTTAACCAATCTTGTGCATCCAATAGGTGTGTTTGTGTCATTGGATAATCAATTAGGTCATTTTCGTCCTCCCTAGGCTTATTCTTGTCCAATTGGGGTTTTTAACCAATCTTGTGCATCCAATAAGTTCATTTGTGTCATTGGATTAACATTTAGGTCATTTTCGTCCTCCTTAGGCATATTCTTGTTCAATTAGATTTTTAACCAATCTTGTGCATCCAATAGGTGTGTTTGTGTCATTGGATGATCAATTAGGTCATTTTCTTCCTCCCTAGGCTTATTCTTGTCCAATTAGGGTTTTTAACCAATCTTGTGCATCCAATAGGTGTGTTTGAGTCATTGGATGATCAATTAGGTCATTTTCGTCCTCCCTAGGCTTATTCTCGACCAATTAGGGTTTTTAACCAATCTTGTGCATCCAATAGGTTCATTTGTGTCATTGGATTAACATTTAGGTCATTTTCGTCCTCCCTAGTCATATTCTTATCCAATTAGGGTTTTTGACCAATCTTGTTCATCCAATAGGTGTGTTTGTGTCATTGGATGATCAATTAGGTCATTTTCGTCCTCCCTAGGCTTATTCTTGTTAAATTAGGGTTTTTAACCAATCTTGTGCATCCAATAGGTGTATTTGTGTCATTGGATGATCAATTAGGTCATTTTCTTCCTCCCTAGGCTTATTCTTGTCTAATTAGGGTTTTTAACCAATCTTGTGCATTCAATAGGTGTGTTTGTGTCATTGGATGATCAATTTGGTCATTTTCGTCCTCCCTAGGCTTATTCTTGTCCAATTAGGGTTTTTAACCAATCTTGTGCATCCAAAAAGTTCATTTGTGTTATTGGATTAACATTTAGGTCATTTTCGTCGTCATTAGGCATATTCTTGTTCAATTAGGGTTTTTAACCAATCTTATGCATCCAATAGGTGTGTTTGTGTCATTGGATGATCAATTAGGTCATTTTCTTCCTCCCTAGGCTTATTCTTGTCCAATTAGGGTTTTTAACCAATCTTATGCATCCAATAGGTGTGTTTGTGTCATTGGATGATCAATTAGGTCATTTTCTTCCTCCCTAGGCTTATTCTTGTCCAATTTGGGTTTTTCACCAATCTTGTGCATCCATTAGGTGTGTTTCTGTCATTGGATGATCAATTAGGTCATTTTCGTCCTCCCTAGGCTTATTCTCGACCAATTAGGGTTTTTAACCAATCTTGTGCATCCAATAGGTTCATTTGTGTCATTGGATTAACATTTAGGTCATTTTCGTCCTCCCTAGACATATTCTTATCCAATTAGGGTTTTTGACCAATCTTGTGCATCCAATAGGTGTGTTTATATCATTGGATGATCAATTAGGTCATTTTCGTCCTCCCTAGGCTTATTCTTGTTAAATTAGGGTTTTTAACCAATCTTGTGCATCCAATAAGTTCATTTGTGTTATTGGATTAACATTTAGGTCATTTTCGTCCTCCTT